>CM076084.1:36493529-36691029 GCA_038088235.1 Zacco platypus | reverse complement strand
CAGTTAAATTAATCATTTGATACAGTGCATTTATGCATGTTTTTACATTTTACTTATATTTAAAAAATATATATACTTTTTTTCCCCCCTATGGAAATAATGAATAAAATGGAAGCGACGCGGCTCGTTTTTTTCCAGGCGCGCCTGTTTCAGAATGAGCAACTTTTCAGAATGCCGCAAGCGCACCGCAGGTCATGTGACAAGAACCATCCAATCAACCCCTTCCCTAACAGTCGCCTAATTACCTCAGACGAATGCAGAGTCGTTGTGAAGGAGAGTTGGTTTCACGCCAGAAGCTCTGTTTGGTGATGCCTGGGCCAATTTTTCTTAAAAGATTATCAAGCAGGTCCTTGTCAACTCTGAAACAGACTTTAAATATCTCATCGTCCAGATGGAGCTCTTGGATGAGTTTGTGAAATTCTCCGTGGTGCACCCAAACACTGTCGGAGTTTGTTTTGTTCTTCTCCATAAATAAATCTTGCACTAGAGCTTCTGCAAGGGCTTTTCGGTGATGGAAATCCATTGAAATTACCGCGTAGTCGTGGAGAAAGCTATTTGTGGTTGCATAGCAACGACAGACGCTACAGAAGCGCGAGCTCCCGAACGCTTGCAAAAGGCGGAGGAAGCGACGCGGCCACGCTTTACACGCTTTTTTGGGCGCGATAAGCGAACGGCCCCTTAGGCTACTTAAATGTTAGATACTGGTAACTATCCCAGTGGTACAGTATTAGTAACAATTCTTGTTTTAATTAGTAGTTAGATTCTCTTTACTCTTTACTAATACATTTGACTAGGCTTTAAAATGTTACTTTCTGTACGTATTAGTGTCTTAATTAGTGCTAGGAAAACTGGAACGGTTCACAAAATACATTTAAATAAGTATAACCATTAAGTTCTAGTACTTAATGAATAGTTACTGTTAAAACAAAAAATGAAAGTAAATAGTTGATTAGAGCTGCAACTAACGATTATTTTTTTCTGTCAACTAATCTAACGATTATTTTTTCGATTAGTCGACTAATTTAACGATTATTTTTTTCGATTAGTCGACTAATCTAACGATTATTTTTCCGATTAGTCGCCTAATCTAACGATTATTTTTTCCTGTCGACTAATCTAACGATTATTTTTCTGATTAGTCGCCTAATCTAACGATTATTTTTTCCTGTCGACTAATCTAGCGATTATTTTTTTCGATTAGTCGACTAATCTATCGATTATTTTTTCGATTAGTAGACTAATCTAACGATTATTTTTTCTGTCGACTAATCTAACGATTATTTTTATTAAGGTTTTTTTTTATTAATCTAGTGATCTTTTTTTACGTAAGAAGTTAGAACTAATTTATCAGTTCATTGAGGTGTAGAAACACTGGGACACGCCATTATGTAATAATACGATTTGATTTTGATTAAAAATAAGCCGCTTATGTGTGGTCGTCCAGTGGTAGACATTTGAACTTTAAAATGAAGAGTGTCAAAGACTTTCTATACAGTCTTAAAAGGAACTTTGATAGTGTTCGAGTCCTGCACCATGTGTTTTTCCTCTTGTTCTGTCTGTAATGCAGCGAGTCTTAGCGAGCGCGCGGGACGGGAATCAGGAGCGCGAGCAACTGAAACCTTGCACGTGCGAAAGAGAACGTCCGCGCACATCCAAATAAACTTCTTTGAAATGCAAAACTGATTTTCGTTCGCTCGAAATATTTTCTCATTTGCGAGACGAAGATTTTCTCCTCAACTCAGTTCACGCGCGCGCGAAATGCCCTTTTGCACGCTCAAAATATGATCTTGCGCGCGCACACATTTGGCAGAGATCCAATTCCATAATTGGTGCCATTTCTGTGTTGCAAAGGGAACAAAGGACCATTTTATTTTGCCTCTGTTTAAAGTATTCCCATACTTTTGATAATAGTGGTCTTGGTTTTTGTGATAGAATGGAACTTTCTCCGTTTCCAGGAGCAGAAGCCGCCATTACGCCAGATGAATGTAAACACTGTGACGCGTCGACGCATTTTCGTAGCGCTATAGTTGATATACGAACTACAATTCAATGGCAAAAAAAAGTGCTTTGTTACCAGTGATAATACTAGTCGCTGTAAGTAGTAATATCTAATGTGTAAGTACTAGTATGAAACGAAAAGTTATTACTGAAACTGGAATTGATACTGATTACTAGTAATTAACAAAAAGGAAGTATCAGTAGCATAAAGATACTAGTTAGGTTTAAGGAATAAACGGCTTGCCAGAAACATGCCTGATCATTTATGAAACAATGTTGTCTTGAGAGTGTTTTTTAATCAATAAGTGCTGAATCGCATGCATGGTTACCGGTTCACATCGAAACCCTTGTGTAGTCACAGTAACACAGTGTATTGTGCTTTAGTTTCCACACACTCTGCACTTTTCTTCTTGTAACCGCTATTCTTTCTAGTAAATGAAAGAATCACTTCTCTATTTGGGATTTTTGCTGCCGTCTGTGTATTAACAAAAAGTTTGTTTTCTTACAGAGAACCGGAAGATGTGTTTGTAACCCTTGGTGCTTTGAGAATCACATGGAATGCCTTTTGAACTCAGAGGTTTGGAATTCTATCTTAATTCTGAGGTATATCTAAGAAACTAGACTGCTTATTTCTTTTGCTGATTGCTGTGTAAATCTGGCAAAACCTGTGGTACTAAAATCCACTATTTGAAACGAGTGTCACTTAGAAATTGCTAGTACATTTCACAAATAATGACAATTAATGCATTGAATTAAACATGAAGTAGAAAGTATTTTCTTGTAAAACGTAACAATCGTCAATTTGTAAGTCAAGACGCATACATTAAAGTCTCAGCTGCAAAGAAGTTGTTTTGCTCAGAAATGAGTCAATTTCACAAATAATTACAAAGAAATAATGCAAGAAAGTACATTAAATTTAAAAGTGAAATTTTGAAGTAGACTGAAATGGTATTTTCTTCTAAAACATACTCCAATAATCTTTATTTTATTCATAACTAACGTTTATACAGTGTATTATTGCTCAAGAAGAACAATGTGCTCCAATAGCAGGTCGTGTTGACATTAATTAAGGGGGAAGTTGTCACAATGGGAACCAACCCGCCATTAAATAGTCTTTTATAAGATGTATGGAACTTAAAATAATTCTTGAAACAACAAAAATAGAAGGAAACCAGCTGTTTTGGCCACGAGAAGCTGTACTGAATCATTTGTTTAAAATGATAATACATAAAACGTGACAACTTTCCCCCCGAAGGGACATTTATGAAAGAAAGAAAAACAACCTGTTTAGATCTACTTTCATTATATAGTTGACTATATTTCCTCAAGCACTTCTCGAGTGCTTAAAACTCCTATTTGTCTATTTGGACCTTTGACTCTTTATAGTTCATGAGTTTATAATTGTTGAGATACAGCCCTTGTGACAACGTCACCATGTGATCGATGTGACGCAGCAGATGCATCAACACATCTTGAGATTTCTCAAGTCCAATTTAAATGGCCCTTTATCTGGTGCGGTCCCATTAGAGAGTGCATTAACTAAGAGTGCATGTCCCCTGAGCACTGCTATAGAAATTTCCACACCACTTGTAATATGAATCTGCTGTCAGAGCAATTTCTGCCTCTCTATACACATGGAGTACACAACACTATTGTCTGTAACTGGAACAGAGTTGTTTGGCCTTTTCAAATGTTTTACAATGAAGAGGGTGGAGGATCCTGACCTTGAAAGTGTTTAGATAACAGAATTGAAATCTAAATCTGATATTAAAATGGAGGTGAAAGTAACTCGGAAAAAGTTGTTGTGTGTGTATATATATGACAGTGGCTCGGTTTGATTTGTTTATGTCTTGATTTAGGTCATCTATATTGCCATTGAAACCAGCGTACTGTAGTTACTGTACACAGTCTCTGTTCCCAATCACTGAGAGAGCCTAAATATGGGGTTCTAAATAGAACCTTCGTGTTCTTGATTCAATTTGAACTTTTCCCGCCATTTACGGAGTTGATAATGTTGATATATAAGGTTTTTAGTACAGTAAAAAACACAGGCATCAGGAATGCCAATTCCTATTGTATATAACAGTCCAATTGTGAGGGACTGTTTTTTCTCAGAATTGCAAGTTCATATTTCACAGTTCTGAGAATATTCTGACTTTATATCTCACAATTCTGACTTTATATCTCGCAGTTCTGACTTTATATCTCGCAGTTCTGACTTTATAACTCGCGATTCTGACTTTATATCTCACAATTCTGACTTTATATCTCGCAATTCTGACTTACATCAAGCAATTCTGACTTTATATCTCGCGATTCTGACTTTATATCTCACAATTCTGACTTTATATCTCGCAATTCTGACTTTATATCTCACAATTCTGACTTTATATCTCGCAATTCTGACTTTATATCTCACAATTCTGACTTTATATCTCGCAATTCTGACTTTATATCTTGCGATTCTGACTTTATAACTCGCGATTCTGACTTTATATCTCGCGATTCTGACTTTATATCTCGCGATTCTGACTTTATATCTCGCAATTCTGACTTTATAACTCGCGATTCTGACTTTATATCTCGCGATTCTGACTTTATATCTCACAATTCTGACTTTATATCTCACAATTCTGACTTTATATCTCGCAATTCTGACTTTATATCTCGCGATTCTGACTTTATATCTCGCAATTCTGACTTACATCAAGCAATCCTGACTTTATATCTCACAATATATCTCAGGGTTAATGAATAAAACTGAATAAATAGTAAACAGATAAATGTCTGTTACCCCTTGGACAATTTACTGCCTCGTCAATTGAAACCACAGGAATGTGTAATGGAGGTTAAGCAATTCAAATGGCTTGTGATTGCAGAATTATTGAGCATGTTATGTTTTTAACTGATGTCATATTATTTTGTGTGTTCAGCTGTCTAAGTGCTCTATTGCCCATGGCTGAAGGTCATGCAATGCAGGCACTGAAAGACCTCCAGAAAGCACTGGAAGACACAGAGCCTTTATTCCATGTAAGCGTGAAATATATTTTTATGCATTGTTAAGGAGAAACTGCACAGTCGATCTTTATCTTATTTTTCTGTCATAATAATTGCTTTGTTTTGTGCATTCTTTTCTCTGCTGTCAAATCGTCTGAGTCGTAATTTCTAAACATCTTCTTTTCCAGAGTTCTAAGGCACGCTTGTACACACCAAATATTGGGAATATCAAAGTAAGTTCGCTTGCATAACTAAATAAAAAGAAATGATTTTTATGAAGTAACATTAGCATGGTGATAAACAAATTCAGCATAAAACCGAATGCAGTGCTAACTGAACTCTGTGTTTGTCTGCAGAATTGCACATACAAGTTTATTGACTGTTTTCTGATGGAGATGAATGTTCTCCTGCATGAAGAAAATGCAACAGAGGGACACAAGCTCAGGATAGAGAAAAATTTACAAACATTTACAAATGAGTCAAAAGTAAGTCAAAGCAATAACCACAATGTATCAGGATTGTGCATCATTCAGAACTGAAAAAAATTGAGGTTGCAGAATTGTAACTAATTTTAAAATATTTTTCAGTATGACCCATAAACATGTCTATGGAAGCTCGATTCCACCATTAAATTAAAAATAAAAAAGGTAATTGCGAGATTTTTCTCAGAATTATAACGTCCAATTGTGATGGGCTGTTTTTTCTCAGAATTGCAAGTTCATATTTCACAGTTCTGAGAATATTCTGACTTTATATCTCACAATTCTGACTTTATATCTCACAATTCTGACTTTATATCTCACAATTCTGACTTTATAACTCGCAATTCTGACTTTATAACTCGCAATTCTGACTTTATAACTCGCAATTCTGACTTTATAACTCGCAATTCTGACTTTATATCTTGCAATCCTGACTTTATATCTCGCAATCCTGACTTTATATCTCGCAATCCTTACTTTATAACTCGCAATTCTGACTTTATATCTCGCAATTCTGACTTTATAACTCACAATTCTGACTTTATAACTCACAATTCTGACTTACATCAAGCAATCCTGACTTTATATCTCGCAATTCTGACTTTATATCTTGCAATTCTGACTTTATATCTTGCAATCCTGACTTTATAACTCACAATTCTGACTTACATCAAGCAATCCTGACTTTATATCTCGCAATTCTGACTTTATATCTTGCAATTCTGACTTTATATCTTGCAATCCTGACTTTATATCTCGCAATCCTGACTTTATAACTCGCAATCCTTACTTTATAACTCACAATTCTGACTTACATCAAGCAATCCTGACTTTATATCTCGCAATTCTGACTTTATATCACACAATTCTGACTTACATTAAGCAATCCTGACTTTATATCTCGCAATCCTGACTTTATATCTCGCAATCCTGACTTTATATCTCGCAATTCTGACTTTATATCACACAATTCTGACTTTATAACTCACAATTCTGACTTACATCAAGCAATCCTGACTTTATATCTCGCAATTCTGACTTTATATCTCGCAATCCTGACTTTATATCTCGCAATCCTGACTTTATATCTCGCAATCCTGACTTTATATCTCGCAATCCTTACTTTATATCTCGCAATCCTTACTTTATATCTTGCGATTCTGACTTTATATCTCGCAATCCTTACTTTATATCTTGCGATTCTGACTTTATATCTCGCAATCCTTACTTTATATCTCGCAATCCTGACTTTA
The DNA here is from genome assembly GCA_038088235.1 of Zacco platypus. Taxonomy (NCBI): domain Eukaryota; kingdom Metazoa; phylum Chordata; class Actinopteri; order Cypriniformes; family Xenocyprididae; genus Zacco; species Zacco platypus. The sequence continues at coordinate 36,684,299 of CM076084.1, read as the reverse complement.
TATCTCGCAATCCTGACTTTATATCTCGCAATCCTGACTTTATATCTCGCAATTCTGACTTTATATCTCGCAATCCTGACTTTATATCTCGCAATTCTGACTTTATATCTCGCAATCCTGACTTTATATCTCGCAATCCTGACTTTATATCTCGCAATCCTGACTTTATAACTCGCAATTCTGACTTTATAACTCACAATTCTGACTTACATCAAGCAATCCTGACTTTATATCTCGCAATTCTGACTTTATATCTTGCAATCCTGACTTTATAACTCACGATTCTGACTTACATCAAGCAATCCTGACTTTATATCTCGCAATCCTGACTTTATATCTCGCAATCCTGACTTTATATCTCTCAATTCTGACTTTATATCACACAATTCTGACTTTATAACTCACAATTCTGACTTACATCAAGCAATCCTGACTTTATATCTCGCAATTCTGACTTTATATCTTGCAATTCTGACTTTATATCTTGCAATCCTGACTTTATATCTCGCAATCCTTACTTTATATCTTGCGATTCTGACTTTATATCTCGCAATCCTGACTTTATATCTCGCAATCCTGACTTTATATCTCGCAATCCTGACTTAATATCTCGCAATCCTGACTTTATATCTCGCAATCCTGACTTTATATCTCGCAATCCTGACTTTATATCTCGCAATTCTGACTTTATATCTCGCAATCCTGACTTTATATCTCGCAATTCTGACTTTATATCTCGCAATCCTGACTTTATATCTCGCAATTCTGACTTTATATCTCGCAATCCTGACTTTATAACTCGCAATTCTGAATTTATAACTCGCAATTCTGAATTTATATCAAGCAATTCTGACTTACATCAAGCAATTCTGACTTTATTGACCCTTCGCCAGCAGTTTGATTGACAGGTGATTTGACCAATCATAACCCTGAATCCACCATTTTGTCCGACAAAACAGTCAGCGGAGTTCGTAGATTAATGTTGATGAATCTAATCTAATCGTCCTGTCATTCAAATTCACAGTCATGATTCTTCAATTCTGAATGATGTGCATCCCTGTAATCTATAATAATAAATGTTTATGTTCGTAATGAGTTTGTGTTTGGACTGCTTCCATAGAATTGTAGAAGACAACAATATTACTGTGAACTACAAGAACTCAACAATTCCACGGATTTCTTTAAGACGATGATGCAATTTCTCCAGTTACAGTCGACACTTTGCCAAGGAAAAAAAGTAATATGTGATTAGAATCCCACTTTATCTCACTGATCGCATTTATAAGCTCTCTGATCGCATGTACCATAAGCTCATTTATGTATTATCATTTTAAATTATGCTAGTGTCTTTTTTTATTACTATTTATATCACTTCACTCTGAAAGTGTCACTTTGTTAATACTGTAAGAATGTATTTTGTAACAAATGAATGATTGTTTAACTGTGAATGTCTCCAAAAGTACAAAATTTTAAGGTGAAATATAAAAAATCGTTTCATGTAATATAGCTTTTATATATTGTTTTATATTCCATATATTGCAACATTAAAGCATGTTTATTAACAGAAATAGTTTGTTGAGGTGAATTGGATTGGTTTTGTATCCGTGTTTATGTGTTTGCTCTGAAGTGTCTCAAAAGGATGATTTATTTTTTTCGAGGAACCACTAATGTCTCAGTCTGAAGGAAAAATAACGGCCAATATCATTTTAACTTTAAGGAATAAATAGCTTCTGTTGTTTTGCTTATCTAAGGGGTAATTTCCTGTGGAAGTCTTCTGTGGCGCCGACGATCTCATGTCTGCCCTATGTGAACAATCCACAACTACTTATGTTGACCAATTATGTACTATAAATCAATAAGTTGAAAATAATGATTGAATTATTCAGCGTTTGATATTTAGCCGCTTACCAGATGATGATGATGATGATGTTGAGGTGGTTGATGATGCTGCAGGTGATCTGGCCCGTTGTCCACTTGGCACCACAGTACATCGATCTTCACGTGATTTGACTGTCCCGGTGAGGAAACACCAACAGCAATGTGAGAAATGCCAGTCAAGAAGTTAAAAACTGCTGTGCTTATGAATGAACAGGCTCCCATATGGGACAAATGAAGGCCAGAGTAGCTTTTCGTTCAAGTAAATGCTACTCCAATTTTCGAACTTGCAGCCTATTTTTCGAGAGTCTCTAATTCAAACAGCAGTACAACCCCCTGAAGGGATGTATGCAGATATCCCACACCGCAAAAACTCATTTCCGGAAGAAGGGATGTCTGTGTATGAGTAGGCGCATTAATTATTGGAATTACATTATTTCAACTTGTAAAAAGCGTTCACTTCCTCGCAAGGAACTTCTCCAGTGCCTGGTTGGGCAAAGCGCTTCAAAATTTTCCTTCAAGTATGAGACTTGATTCTGTCATTAATTACTCACCCTAATGTCACAAACCTCTAAAACCTTCGTTCATCATCTGAACACAAATTAAGATATTTTTTATGAAATCCGAGAGGTATATGCCTTGTCCATAGACAGCAACTTATCCACCACTTTCGAGGCACTAAAGACATCATTAAAACAGTCGACGCGATTGCAGTGGTTCAACCTTAATTTTATGAAGCGACGAGAATACTTTTTGTGCACAAAAACAACAACTTTATTCAACAGCTGTCTCATTTCGAAGGCTGCGTCCTCCGGAGTTCGCATTTGAAGGCTACATACGTCATCGAGGCGGTCTCATTTAAGAAAAGTAACCGTTCGATTGGAAAGTAAGAAAGAAATTGCAGTATTTTAAACCTCATGAGGATTAACAGTCAATTTTATTACGGTTACTTGTAGGGAACAGCACATTCCAGGGCCCAGATTATGGCTGTCACGGTGGACAAAGCTTTGCTTTATTGGATTTGATTGGATCTTGGTGGACTAACAGAAACAAACTGTCCAACGCCATCAAATAATGCTAGGACAACAGCCAGACATCTCTTAATTCAGCTGTTAATGTACAAATGAATGAATGCATGACAGTTCAATCATGTTTGGTCTCAATTTTTTTAGAATATTGCTAAAGATTTTCCGGTGGTGGTTTGGAAAGTGAGAAATGCATTGGTAAAACACACCGTAATATTCTGAGTTTCCGGTTTAATCCAATGAGACATAACAGATATGTTTATCTGAGTCTCCCCTCGAGACATAGATCATCCAAGTTTTAAGTCCTGTAACAGGATATACATGAACTAATACGACCACGTTCTGAGCCTCCAGCCTGTGAGGAAAGAGGAACACTATTTTCAGAGTTTCCGTCCAGCGAGACCGTAACGACTCCAGAGGAACAAAGCGGAGTGTCCGGCTCAGAGAGGCAGAAGACACACAGAGACACTCGCAACAAGGTTAAGCTCAGGAGAGCAAACCGCCACTTCCAGGTACCTTCGTCTTTCCAGAGACCTTGGCATTGTTGTATATTATCAGCACACGATTTTCTTATTCACATTAGATGTAATATAGCTGATGTTGGTAAATCTTTCGTTTATTTGTTTGGTGCATAATGAGGTTCTCCACCTTATTCTTTTCAGAGAAACAGTTTATCTTTCCATAAGATAACGTAACTCCATCCAACTTAATCACTTGTATTTTATGTATCTTTATTCCTTTATCATTCATGGTATTCATTTAGTAGTTGTGTTAGTTATCTTTTGTTAATAAAATTTATTTTATTACACTTTTGTGTCTTCCTTGTGCTGATTATACAGAGGAGGCTCTACAAAGTTAGCAGTCTCACCAATCTTTCAAATAAATCAGCTGACCGCTTTACATTAATTGACCCTTTGCCTGCAGTTTGACTGACAGGCGATCTGACCAATCATAACCCTGAATCTGCCATTTTGTCCGACAAAGCAGTCAGTGGAGTTAATAGATTAACGTTGGTGAACTTGAAAAATTGTGTGTACTCACGTCTTTCCGCACTTGAAACAACATTCCTTCTGATGTTCATTCATGTTTATTTGATGCTATAAATGAACTAGTATGAAGAGATGATCGGTTCACGAGGAGCGACAGCGATCTGTCACGACACATTAAAGACACACTAGACACTATTTATTGTTTAAACTTCTTAAAAAAATTACAATATTTTAAATATGAAACTGTTTCCTATCAAAAGTAACCTGCTCTGTCTTGTCTGTCGACGTGTTGTCAGAGTATAAACACTAGAGGGCACTTCACCACGGAATCACTCACATCACCCACTCATCCACTAAGGCAGACTACATTTCCCAGAAGCCCCGTACCTATCTCTGATCACTTCACCAGCTGCAGCGCATTACCCAATCACTGATTACATCAACCAGCTATACACATTATCCGGACTATTTAAGCACCACACACACACACACTCTGCGAAGTCTTGATAAACCTTTTGTTGTCACTTCTGAGCATTGTTCCCTGTCTTGTTTTCCCGTTCCTGCCTGTTCCTACCGTGTTTGATGATTCCCTGTCTGCCCCTGGATTACCGCTTTGTTTATTGGACTGTGATATTTGCTGCCTACCCTGAGATCTCTGCCTGGATTCCAGTTACGACTCTGATTATCCTCTGACATTTCTGTTAGCTGTTCCATGACCTATGCCTGTGTGACCAATTAAAGCCTGCATTTGGATCTCATCCACTGACTTGCCCTTCATTACACAAATAATAGCCAAAATGGCAAAGACTCAGCCAATGATCAGCTCCAGGATGATCATGCTGAAGAGGTTACAATTTGCCAAAGAACACACTGATTGGCTTAAAGAGAAATGGCGCAATATTTTGTGGACTGATGAACGCAAGATTGTTCTTTTTGGGTCTAGGGGCCGTAGACAGTTTGTCAGATGACCCCCAAACACTGAATTCAAGCCACAATACACTGTGAAGACAGTGAAACATGGTGGCGCAAGCATCATGATATGGTGTTTGGCCTATTTATCGCATTCCAGAGATCATGGATCAGTTTGAGTACATCAAAATACTTCAAGAGGCCATGTTGTCTATTGCTGAAATGGAAATGGCCTTGAAATGGGTGTTTCAACAAGACAACGATCCCAAACACACCAGTAAGCGAGCAGCATCTTGTATCCAGAGCAACAAGATTAATGTTATGGAGTGGCCAGCCCAATCCCCGGACCTTAATCCAATAGAAAACTTGTAGGGTGACATAAAAAATGCGGTTTCTAGAAAAGCAGAGGAATTGTGGCATGCTGTGCAAACGCCCTGGGCTGGAATTTCTGAGCAGTTCTCAGAAACCGTGGTTATACAACTAAATATTAGTTCATTGATTCACAAGAAAGCTAAATCCATTTTTCAGTTTATACAATAAATGTTTGACTAAAATTTTTTGAACACCCTAATATTCCTTGTTCTTGTTTCTGTAAAGTAATAACAATTTTTGATCAATTTTTGATCAATTTTTTGATTCAGAATAGAATGTGCAGTGTTCCCAATGCATTTGCGTGCAGTGAAGTAAAAGTGATTATAAGGATTTTAATCACGTTTTTAAACACACTGCTATTTTTTTTTTAACAGAACTGTATGTCCAGGAATTGTAAGGCTTGATTTTCTTGCTAATACAAAAACTGAGACCGAACACCTTGCAATAAAACATTAAAACACACTAATCTGGAGAGAAGATCTCAACGAAATGGCACAGGACACCGTCATGCCCAAACTTCTCTCCCTTCTTTTCCCCTTCACTCAAGTCACTGAAATTTCTCTAGGAATGCTGACACACTAGGTATGATGTTTCTTGTGAATCTATTGTTTTTTCCCTTCATATTTGGCATCATTTTAAATGTCTTAGTAAAATGGTCTCAATTTCACAGCAGTCACTTGTATTATGAGAAAGATTGAAAACTTATGAGAATTCTCTTCTCCTTTACGGGTGGTGTCTCTTCAAGAGACCTGATAACCCTCTCCTCTCCCCCAAAACCAGGTGTCAGTGTAGTAAATAATTACAATCCTTTAGTTCTGGTTTGGGTCTTTAAGGGAAGGTGGTAGAGCAGCCTTTTGGGAAATTCTGTAGCCAGAAACCCCCACGCAGCGATGGGTGAGTGTCTTAAAACACTGTGTGTATGTGTTTCTTACTCTTAGAGTCATCTTTGAGCAGTTGATGTTATGTATTTATTATTTCTGAATTGGCTTCTAATAGTCTAATTGACCCTTGACAAAGTCCCGCCCCCTTTAGTTACTGTTGCTATGTCCGACAAGCCATTCGCTTCGACAGACAAGACAGAGCAGGTTACTTTTGATATGAAAGTTTCAAATTTCAAATATTGTAATTTTTTCAAGAAGTTTAAACAATAAATAGCGTCTAGTGTCTCTTTAATGTGTCGTGACAGATCGCTGTCGCTCCTCGTGAACCGATCATCTCTTCATACTAGTTCATTTATAGCATCAAATAAACATGAATGAACATCAGAAGGAATGTTGTTTCAAGCGTGGAAAGACGTGAGTACACACAATTATTCAAGTTCAACGTTAATCTACTAACTCTGACTGCTTTGTCGGACAAAATGTCGGATTCGGGGTTATGATTGGTTAGATCGCCTGTCAATCAAACTGCAGGCGAAGGGTCAATTGGCACAATACAAATAAAATGTTCTTTTTGATTCATTCTGTATTATTCTTAAATCATTATTACTAGTAGATTAAAGTGGAGTCTGGTATTACCGCAAATCTGTGTTCAGGATAGATCATGCCGAAGGCTCAATTAATGGAGCATCATTTGAGAGCTTTCGATATCTGACTATCACTGCCTTAGTAAGTTGCAGTTTTCATGAATATAGAAAAACTATGCTTTCTGTTATGAGCAAGCTGAGCACGGCCAACTTAAAGGTAGATATTCACCCTGCATCCTTTGTTTTAGACCAGTTTGTGAGGCTGCGACCGGCCGGGGCAAGTTCTGTGTGCGACACCGGGTCCCTAACGAACAAATAATTCAAAATATGTGGTACCCAGAATAATAAAATATCTACATGAATAGAAACACAATATAAATATAATAATCATTTGAAATTTGAGTCAAATTAAGGGCCGTCGGAATTACAGAATCATCATAACAAAATGTAAATGAAAGTGAAATGTATTTATATACCAACACAAATATAAAAGCATACAGTACACACTTTCAGAAATACAAAAACAAAACAATAACAAGAAAAGATTTCTGGTCTTGAGACACATACATATATATATATATACACAGACATGTGATGAATGTGACAGGGGTACTTGGCATTCAAAGCTACATATTTAGACAGGTCCTGTTCCTGCAAAACAATCTCTCGCTTTTCACTTTTAATAGAAAACATTTGTACACATTTGACATGTAAAAAAAATGTATATTTACTATAGTTTACATTTAGTATTTTTAAATTATTTTTAAATAATGCACCGCATTGTTTTTTGAAACCATACAAAAAAAAAAAGAGTATGTCCTTTTCAGTAGACCATCTGTTTGAATATATTTTGCACATTTAAAAAACGAAAGAAAAGCAACTTTTCTGTTCCTCATTGGCTGTAATGTGCTTGTACACACACACACAGCAGGGTTCAAAAGTCTGGGCAACATGGCGAGTAAAAAAAATAAATAAAAGGAAATGTCCTGGTTTCACAGACAGGGCTTATATTTTTAGATATGTCACTGCAAGTTGCTTTCAGTGAAGACAGCTCAAACATGCATTTTAGACTGGGACTAGCTTAAAGTATTAGTTCACTTTCAAATGAAAATGACCCCAAGCTTTCCTCGCCCTCAAGCCATCCTCGGTGTTTATGACTTTCTTCTTTCTGATGAACACAATCAGAGTTATATTGATAAATATCCTGACGCATCCAAGCTTTATAATGGCAGTGAATGTTATCAAATGAGTATGAGCTGAAGAAAGTGCATCATAAACATAACTCACACGGCTATGGGTGGAATAAAAGCCATCTGAAGTGAAGCGATGCGTTTGTGTAAGAAACACATTCATATTTAACAAGTTATAAAGTAAAATATCTCGCTTCCACCAGACCGCCTTCCATATTCAACTTAAGTTACACTTTCTTCGTAAGTTGAATACAGAAGGCGGTCTGGCGAAAGCTAGATATTTTACTTCATAACTTGTTAAATGTGGATATTTTTCCACTTCGCTTGCCTTCAGAAGGTCTTTATTAACCCCCCGGAGCAGTGTGGAGTACATTTATAATGGATGGAGACACTTTCTTCAGCTCATTCTCGTTTGGTAACGCATAGCGCCATTTTAAAGCTCGGATGCGTCAGGATATTTATTAAAATATCTCAGATTGTGTTCATCAGAAAGAAGAAAGTCATAAACACCGAGGATGGCTTGAGGGCGAGTAAAGCTTGGGGTAATTTTCATTTGAAAGTGAAGTAATACTTTACGCCTTGTCTGTGAAACTGGGCAATGAAGTGTTTGGTATAAAAGGTTTTGCTCAAGTGCTTCAGTCATTAAAACATTTTCTCTAAAAAAACAATAATTTTATATCATTGTTTTTTGTTCGTCTCTTTTTTTAAGTTTTTAAACTAAATTTTAAATCAAGATTTTCACTGTGGACTTTTGAACCCCACAGTATCTCTATATAATAATAGTGCTGTCTCATGAGTCCACCTTCCCGTACGTCCCTTCAGGTGGCCGGTAGTATTTGGGAAAGGCCATCAGCTGGAGCATGTTGAAAGCATATTTTCTGCATTTTATGTTCTTTTGCACATTCTCAATCCGGCAGCCTTCTCTGATGAGGGGAAGATGAAGAAACAAAGAAAGAAAAGGAATGATGATGATGATGATGATGATGAAGAAATCATAAAATATCAAAAATAACAGTGCAAAGGCCTCAGTGTTTCAACCTGCCAGATAATATGCAAAGCATGAGGAAACATTTTAATTGTACCATATGAATGTCACGCCAAAGTATAATGGAAGTGATAACTTTGACGTTCGCGGTGCATTTTGAGCGTGTCAAAAACAAAAACATCCTCACTTCCTTCTGACAAATCAAGTGACTGCTAAAAGACTTTGCATTTGAGATCAATAACACACATCTTGGTTTTGGTTTTATTTTAAAGGAATGATTCACACAGAATCAACATTAAAGCATTGTTTACTGTACCCGCCCTCATGCCTTTCCAAACCTGTATGCGACATTTCATGCTTCAGCAAAAATAAAAAATGAGGGTGGAAGACATGAGGGTTTGAACAAATAAATATTACCAAAAACTTCACTTTCAGTTCTCAAAGTAAAAGTACAACAACTTGTTAGTTGTTAGTAGTGGTAAAACATCAAATACCTGTAAGCGAACAGCAGCCACTCCTGTATGAAAAGTTATTGGTGGAGACAGAGAGAACCACTCAAGGAAGCAAGTAAGAAGTTAGACGCAGTTTGGTTATGGCATAATCAGCAGTTTATTGGTATTTTGCAAGCAAAAAAACAAGACTTAAAATGAGCCACACCACCAGCAGGTGGGAACTGACGAGCAGAAGGGCGATTGGATAGAAGTGGCGGGACGCCGGCTTGTTAATAGCTATGGAGCCCGCTTCAGGGTCGTCCCATTGGGCAACCTCTCCCTGGGCCAAGCGGCCGCTGAGCGTTCCCGGATGAAACGAGAGAGAAAGAAGTAAACACACAAACACATCCAACAAGAAGTTAGCTCAATAGGCCAGTTTGGAAACACACACAAACAAATTCAAGAAAATGGGTTAGTCCGACATGAAAGACATGCAAGACACGCAAACAAACCGATTTTAAAAAGACCACAAAAATAATGGTAAATGGTGACAAAAACGTACTTCAAAAATACCAAAAGCAGGATGAAAATATTCTCATTAAAGGGAAAGTTCACCCAAAAGTGATCATTTACTCACCCTGAAGTTGTTCCAAACCTGTTAGAGTTTCTTTCTTCTGCTGAACACAAAAGAAGATATTCTGAAGATTGTTGGTAACCAGACAGTCGACAGTAGCCATACTATGGAAGTCAATGGCTAGCATCAACTGAATAACGGTTACCAGCGTTATTCACAACATCTTCTTTTGTGTTCAACAGAAGAAAGAAACTCATACAGGTTTGGAACAACTTCAGGGTGAGTAAATGATCACTTTTGGGTGAACTTTCCCTTTAATGGTTCTTGAATGTTTCTATCAGTTATGTGATGACTGATCTGACTCAATCTCCCTAAACCCCTCCTTTCTGTGAGGCTACTCTGCTCTGATTGGTCAGTTGTGATTGGTCTACAGCTTACAGCGCACGTCACAAACCAAACGGCCATTATCATATCTGATTTTCAGCTCTAGATCTTCCCCAACAGACCGATGGCTTCACTTTGACCATATCAATCCAGCCCGAGTCTTCATCCAAGTGCATGTAAAGTGGATTTGTTTTCGCAGTGCAGAAAACATCGTCTTATCGAAACTCTTCCAGCCTCAGCTACATCTACAGTGTTTGATGCTCAAAGTAGACGCTGTTCACGGGCAGCCAATAAAGACTGGCATTATGCAAATGTGTTACAAAACTATGTAGGAAGTGAGAATGGAATTACTGGCGACTCGTTTCAACGGTTCAGAATCGATTCTTTCTTTTGTGTGCTTTATTCTTTAAAACTTTGCTATATTACACACTGTATATTAGGGCTGCGACAATTAATCGATAAAATCGATTATGAAAATCATCGACAACGATTGTCATTATCGATTAGTCGGGTCTGCCCACGTGCACACAAAACGTTCGCCGGTATTGTCAAATTACAGCACTGAATAACGCATTTCTATGGACAAAATGCATTTAAAAACAGTGGAGGAAACAGAGTGAGCTGCTGCGGGAAAGGTGCGTGATCCAAACTGCCCAAAACATGAGAACTGTTTATTTGAAGCTTCAAGCTAATCATTAGCTCCGTGTTTAGCATGGCTTGACAGATGCGCGCGCGTCCTCAGCGCAAAACGTTCATTCTACGGCTATATCCTTATCAGTACATGTTTCAAATTCACGCGAGGATTTCCGTTTTGCATAAAGGTTTGTCCTGACAGTCTGCGTTAAACTTCAAACTTTACATTACTGAATGCGCGCACCCGCGTCAGACCGACGGAACGCGCTAGAGAGAGAGACAATTAATGTTCAGCGCAAAAATATTCATTTTGCTGAAATATCTGTTGTTGACCGTTCAGTTTAGGTTTAAAAATCAGTATGTCATTCAGGAATTCATGGGAGTAACTGTAAAGGGATAACAGCATGTAACGGAATAAATGTAAGACGTTTCTATTATTTACACAGGATAAAGAAATGACAGGAAGAGGTTATGTGTGTGTTCCTGCAGATCATTTCTCTTGACTGTTGGTTAACACTGAGTTTGTGTTTTTGATTTTCTTTATTATTATCTTATTTTTTTAAAGTAGAGATTTAAACTATATTCACTACATACAGTGCTTAAATTTATTAGACCACCGTCACCTAAACTAATGGTACTGGTGATTACCAAAATCAGTTTTATTTTTCTGTAATGGTTAATACACCGGTATGTGTAAGCTGTTTAGTCACAGTAGTATTTCTAATGCTAAAATATAAATATTGTCGTCATGAATTTTCAAATTTACTGTTTTACAAGAAAGACAGAAAATTGGGCATCTTTTTTCAGATGCCCAATTACAGTCAATAACAGAGACTGTGGAAAAGTATATGAAAACAATGCCAGCAAGAATGCAAGCTGTTATCAAAGCCAAAGGAGGCCAAACAAAATATAAAGTTTTTTTGGACTTTTTGTCAGATCCCTAAAATATTTGTGTTTTCTTTTCTGTGACGGGTAGTCATTAAGCACTGTATGTGTTCATAGCATTCATTTGGCACATTTGTTTGAAGAACATTGGGCAGGATGTGTAATGTGTTTTGTCAATAAAATAATAAAAAAAGAAAATTAGGATTTTTATCCGATTAATCGAAAAAATAATCGGCCAACTAATCGGTTATCAAAATAATCGTTAGTTGCAGCCCTACTGTATATGAAAGATAATATGTGAAAAAGCATAAAAGAGGTACTTTAAATGAATTAAGCTAAACTATATTTTTATACAGATGCGGACAGAACTCCACACTACAATAATCCGGTACTGAATCTATTGCAAAACAGCAAATACAGTAAACAATACAGTTGTTTGGAGTCTGAATTGAATGAGATCAGATGCCGCAAAATGATACTACTGATACGAAACACAATGACGCAGGCTTTCTATTGTGTTGTGCACACAAACAAGTGACTCCTATGAGCGGATCTTTTAAATGAATCAGTCCTATAGACTCACAAATCAGTCATAAGTTATCAGCATCATGCTGACGTGCTAAATTACAAAACTAATCACCATTTTCCAAACAGGTTTCTAAAAAATTCCTTCACACGTTAGCATATTTTAAATGCTCACTATATCAATAAACCGATTCCTTTTTTCAACACCAAACACTCTCAAGAGCACAATTAGGTTTAACTTATGTTGACAGCATTATATTGTGCAAATATTGTATTAAAACACCTATCAATCACAGTAAGCTGTGTTCATGTTGAATGCCATGATGTAATGTAAAAGCAAACAATAATTATCCTAAAATTATGTTTTAAAAAAATAAAGTAAAAGGTCAATCGAGGTGACCTCGATTTCAGGAATCCAAGAGCAACAAACATCCTTTGTCTGCTGATATTCTTTTGAAAAGGGATGAAAGCATTTGTTTCTGCCCCAGATTTACACAATTTCTCATTGCAATGTCACAGTAAATCTATACAGCTGAGTGAATGACACATGAGCTGAATTTGTCACCGTGTGTGTCTGCTCGACCTTCTTTTGGCTTTAAACAATTTCCACAGACCGGTTCTGCTACGTAAAATCAACAGCCTTCTTATCTGCCATTGCAAAAACAAACTCGAAGCCTTCAGGGCATCAACACCCAACAAAACTAATAAGAGAATCGCCCATCAGTGCTGACACTTCCTCAACATGAGCATATTTGGCAGGAAACTTGCAAATCATTGTGCTTATTTTCTCTGAGAAGAAAGTTCATGGCTCATTATAGCACTTCAAATATTCAAAAATGACAAGAACTCCCAATCCTTCTCAAATTTGTGCTGAAACCAGTTGCAATGAGGAAATCTTCCATTCAAATGTTTTTACATGCAATGTGCTTACACTATACATGATAACAACACTTCTGTTCACAAAGCCGTATTAAAACACAGTTTCAAGAGTTACCTTACAGCTGAGCAAATACATATACACTACATCTTTTATTTACTCTTGAGAGCAGTGCTGTTTGTATAAGGCAGTTTGTTTACATTGGAAGCAGAAGAGAAGCTCAAATGTTTTGAATATCACCAGACATTTCCTGCACTGTAATGACTTAACTTAAATAAACCTTATTCGAGCAATTTGAGCTCAAATCACAGCTATTATATCATAGTCTACAACAGTGATAGCATATGGATTAGACATATTTGGAAAGTTAAACGAATGAGATTAGTCTAGTGAAAAAAATATATTAAAATGTATATACAAAGTATAAAACAAATACATTTACATATTTATGTGCTAAATAAAAATACCCTGCAGTTGTACTTTTGGTACACTAAACTGGTATACTTCAAATCTGCTAAATTGCAACAACTAATTTTGTACTTAATGCACTTTAATTGTGCGGAAGTAATGCTGAGATCCAACTAAACATGATTGTGCTAAAGTGGAACTATTGCAAAGGTACACTTTAAATATCTTGCATTTAAAGACTGATATTGTACAAAAATCCCAAATTAATAGTGATATTAAAACACATTTTAGGCACAATATTAAGAAAAGTGCATTGTGCAATCCAGAAATACTCCTAATAAAGTTTAATGCTGTGATATGAATGAAAAGTATGTTAGTAGGCATCACAGTCCTACACAGAAAGCTCATTGAAAGAGCCTTTGTTTGGGAATAGTCGGGATTTACTGTTTGTGCTTCTGTGTTATTCCTACTGAAGCATCTGGCAGTGAAATACTCAAAAAACAAAACAAAGAAATCTTATTAATTCTCTTCCACACAATCCACAGAGGTTCTGTAATAATATGCAGCTGCCACTGAAAGTTTCCAGCTGTTTCATATGAGTCACCAATATGTGTAGCTTCTTCTTCAACGCTCTTTTGTGGCGAAAGCTTCCTGTTGCCTACATTTCATAATGACCGGTCAAGCTCTTAAAATTCGCTGCTGTACGATTCAACACATTACAAGTGGGCAACACATGCTGGATTTCGACACAGATGTTGAACCCCTCAGTGCTGGGCCTCTTTTTTCAAACACGAACAGGAAGCAAGTGTCACATATTTTAGCTTCTGTATCAGTTAATCTTCAACCATTAGCTACACTGCATTGGATTTCTTCCAAACTGAGTGCTCACATAGTGATCGAGATAAGGGATCTGTTTCATAACCTGCCTAGGAAGTATTTTATTGCATCATGGGTGACTTTTGCTGCATCTTTGTTTTTGGGCACAACCCAGTCCAAACATCCAAGACATTCTTTAATTATTTTTACCTCTTATAGTTAATAAAATCAAAGAAGAAATGGGCCTGTTTGTGTTATGGAATACTGATACTAACCTCTTGGAGGAGAATGCTGTTAAAATTGTGTGCTTTTCAGTCACATTTTATATCCATAAATCCAGTGTTGGGGGTAACGCATTACAAGTAACTTGAGTTATGTAATCAGATTACTTTTTCCAAGTAACTAGTTAAGTAACGCATTACTTTTAGATTTACAAAAAAATATCTGAGTTACTTTTTCAAATAAGTAACGCAAGTTACATTTGCTCAAAAATAGAACTTTTTTAGTATAAAAAACAAGCCCAGCCCAGGTGAAAAAAGTAACAAAAAAAGTAACGTAACATTACTTTTCTTAAAAAGTAACTAACGCAATTAATTAATATTGTAATGCAAAATCCTTCCCTTTTCCCTTCCTATTCTAGCTTATGGTACTGAGCAATGTATGAAACTTGTATTGTGAGCACTTCCTGTGCTATTTGCCAATTCATGAAGAATCGCTTGTTTGATTTCCTCACTTGTAAGTCGCTTTGGATAAAAGCGTCTGCTAAATGACTAAATGTAAATGTAAATGTAATGCATTACTTTTCAAAGTAACTTTCTCTAACACTGCATAAATCCAGACAGCTTCTAAATGTCTTATTTCCATATTGTGTTCTGAGACAAAACATTTTGCTGATTCCCTACGTAAACTACAGAGAAAAAAAACTATTAAATCATGCCAGGTTTAAACTAAGATAATTATGTTCATTATGAATAGCATGGAAACTTGTTTCTGCCATGGTTTAAAAAAAAAAAAAATCTAACAATTCTGACCTTTTCTCTAAATTCTGACTTTATAACCCGCAATTGCAAGTTTATATCTCACAATCCTAAGGAAAATACAGGACACCAAAAGAGACATGGAAAAATATTGGAATGCAAAGTTTCTGGGGGATATGCCAAAATTAAAAAAAAATGCAAACGGAAAGTTTTTCAGGGGAATGGAAAAGCACCGACGTGTTTATATTATATCTAAAGCATCTAAAATGTTTATGTTACAATGTCCTTTAGGGCTACATAGAGAAAATCTATTAAAAAAAATCTACAAAAAATCTATTGCTGCGTCCCAATTCACATGTTCGTCCTAAATATTATTCAAAATTAGAATTAGTCTGTCTCAAATCATAGTATGTTGAAATGAGTATTCCAAAGACACCCGGATGGTCTACTGTGAGTCAGTATGAAAAAATATTCATTAAATATTATCCACATTATATTTAATCTGCAACAGCATTGTGAACTTTCATAATGATGCATTTGGTCATCAACTTTTAAATGCATCAATGAACAAATATGAGGAGAGTTCTCCACATGAAAGGTAGTGGTGGGAAATTAAATTTAACTGTAAGTGGAGAATTTTACCTGTGACAAGATGATTGACAGGGCAGTTTAAATGATTACAGGTTGCATAACTAAGCGACAAAGCGTCTGTTAAAGACGAAGTAGTATGTCCCGAAGGTTATATATTCTTCTGCTACAGACTCAAAAGTACGTACTTTTTCTTCACAAAAACCCATACTTTTAGGGCGTAGTATAAGTACTGGGACGCAGCCTATATGTATATGTTATAATTATTTTTTCTCTTTCTCCCTTTTTCTATCTGTGTGGTTTCCTGTCATGCCTCATCATTGTGTGATGCTGATAAAGTGGGTAATGATGCTGCTTTTTACAAACTGTATTGTTAATCTTTGCTAAGTACGTTAAAACACCCAAGACAGACTTTATTATGAGAATGAGATATTAAAGGTCAAGTAGGAGGGAAATGTTATATTAAAGGTCAAAGGTTAAAGGGAAATGTTAATGCATGCATGCATGAGGAGGACAGACGCGTCAGAACGGAAGGATGGATAGCGTGGGCGCTTACCTCCGCATGCAGTCAAGAGCGCGCACAAAGTAATCTTTATTGAGCATGTGCTCGTCCCGCAGCAGGGAGCACTGCTCCAGTGTCACTGACATGGACGTCCTGTCTTTGGCACTTTTACAGCTGGTGAAGCGGATACCATTCATCCGTCGACAGATCTGAGGAGAGACGTGACAGACGGGATTTTACTTTTTTACATAAAAAAATGGTCATAATTTAGAAATAAAAGTCATTTTTCCTACCCTGGTTTTAGCCCTCTGATTTAAGGGGCGTGTCTGCTGTGAGACTTCAGTGTAAACACCCACTGCTGTGATTGGCTAACATCATTGCATAAGAAAATAGCTAAGTATAACTCTCTCGACAACATCCCTCAGGGCTTTTAGCTCAAAAGCATGCGCATTTGGAGAAATATCGATGGATTCTCATATTTTTAGGTTAAATTTCTATACAGAGGTGTAATATTTATTCAATTTTCACCCAAAATGAGCCGTTGTAATCATTATGAGTGCTGGATACTCTGATGTACTGTGTTTTCAATTCATCCTTGCAGCCTGGGGGCGCTCTGCGCACATTTAGTCCACAAATGGCACTGGTGAAGAACAGGCATACCATGTGACATTCCAGGACTAACAGAGGCTTCCAGAGATCGCTATAACATGCAGATTGACACTTTTGAAGACGACTGCGATGATATATGGTTTATCTGTGTTCTTCATGCCATGTTGGGTAGTTATGATTATATTTATAATGGAATGCTAATCGACATAGCTTTTCTCATTGTGCAGAATACAATAAAAGCATATATTTTCTGTCTGCTTTTAGCGATCCGAAGCCACATCACATCCTAGAAGTTTATTTAAAACACTCGACTTGTAAGTTTGGAGCAAAAACATGGTTTTAATCTATTAAAAATAAAATAAAAAAAAAATAAATTGCTGTGTTTTGTTGGTGTGCTAAGCTAACATGCAAGCTAGCCCATAGAAGCACCTGTTCTGAGCGAGTGTAATGCAATTAAATAATAATAAATAATTGTAAAGCTCGCTGAATTTATACTTTTTTCACGAAGGGCATTTGATACAGTTTCAAAGAGGGGATTAAATCTGCGTGAATGGAATGTTATTATAAGTCATTATAATAAGAGACCAAAGAAAAAATAATTAGAGCCATAACCATTCTGGAGAGGTGTGAATGTGGGGACTGAAACTAAATGGGGCAGTTTGCATCATAAAAACAACACAGACAATACACTAAATGGATGCTTAGAAGATGACAATAAATATAAGTTAGCATTTTAGAGTCTTTTTAAAATAAAATCACATGATCTTGAAATACATTTAATAAAAGTTTTAAACTTATCTTCAGATTTTAAATAAAACATGGTCAGACATGTGGCTTTTCTAGATTAAAACAAGGCCAACTTCAATTTTATTTTCATGAAGATATTTCATAAAATTAATTTTCTAATAACTTTACATTATTTTATGTTACTTTATGTTAAAATACCTGTCTTGGCGAGTATCCTCGTAAACACAGTCGCTTGTGTCTTAAGGCTAATTCACACTGCACCGACCAACGGCGACGGTAATCGGATTACAACACGTCACTTCTCAGACATTCTAAATCCGATTCAGTGTGTTCAGTCGGAGAAAACAAGCTCCGACAGATGCCAACAGACTCCGACAGGGGTATCACACTGATCCAACAAAACCCAACGAAGCCGTCTCTGTGAATTGGCCTTGAAGTATTTAACAATTGTGAAAGAAATGAGATGTGTATCATTATATTGGATCTGCGCATTCGGTCTTAAAGTGACAGCAGCCTATAAATACCTGCTGCTGTCAATCATTAATGCATAGTCATTAATGCTAATCAAACACATCTTAAACAAAGATTTATCTATATTTATTATATACTTACTTTTTTCCTATTCCTGACTGTTTACTTGTCTTTAATAGTTTTTGAACTTAGAGTAGTAGTTTTTGCTGCCTTTCTTTTTTTAGTGATCGGAAAAATAACTCAAAAACCGAAATATAATCCGACCTGTGAGTTTTTTGATCCGTTGCACCACTAATCAAAAGTGACATTAACGACAAAATATATTGAATTTTTGCCTTTCCAATCAACCCCGAAATAATTGCTCTATTCTACATGGAAGCTTGTTTCCAAAAATAAAAATGGTAATTTGCGACTTTTTATCTCACAATTCTGACAATTCTTTTTTCTCTTGTTTTGCAAAATTGACCCTTTGCAAACAGTTTGATTGACAGGCGATCTGACCAATCATAACCCCGAATCCGCCATTTTGTCCGACAAAGCAGTCAAGGGAGTTAGTAGATGAACGTTGGTGAACATGAAAAATTGTGTGTATTCACGTCTTTCTGCGCTTGAAACAACATTCCTTCTGATGTTCATTCATGTTTATTTGATGCTATAAATGAACTAGTATGAAGAGATGATCGGTTCACGAGGAGCTACAGCAATCTGTCACGACACATTAAAGAGACACTATACGCTATTTATTGTTTAAACTTCTTTTAAAAATTACAATATTTTAAATATGAAACTGTAAAAAAGTAACCTGCTCTGTCTTGTC
This sequence comes from Zacco platypus, assembly GCA_038088235.1. Taxonomy (NCBI): domain Eukaryota; kingdom Metazoa; phylum Chordata; class Actinopteri; order Cypriniformes; family Xenocyprididae; genus Zacco; species Zacco platypus. The sequence goes on along the minus strand of CM076084.1, from coordinate 36,665,245 downwards.
TGTCGACGTTGTCAGTGTCCTCTTTGCTCTGGGATGTATTTTTCACTTCGTGAGAACATGATGTGTGGCGTGAGAGCGCCAAAAAACAGTAACTAAAGGAGGCGGGTCTTTGCGAAGTTTACATTTCTTTTTTTCTCAGAATCGTGAGATCTAAACTTGTAATTGCGAGGAAAAAAGTCATGTGTGAAAAAAGGGACTGATTTTTAACAGCTTTCTCCTGTCCCAATTCACACACAATCATTACAGGGCAAGATTATAATCGCAAGAATGGCTCTTTATTCACAAAGCAACATAAATGAAGCATGGATCTTAGGGAGCGGGTTTAGGCTAAAATAATAAACAAAAATAAATGTAGCATAAGGAAGTAAATTTGACTTCCCTATCAAAGAAAAATCCCAGTTAAAATAGAGCCTCCCTGACCCTATCTTGACCTGAAGGAGATGGAGTTTTTTTCACTCAAAACAAGTCCTTCTAATTGCTTTGAGAGCTGCACGTAACTACTACTCTGTTTTCTTCATAATAGTAGATCAGCGGAAAAGAGATGGCAAACGTTTCAGTTGCATAAGTGTTCGCGCACAGGAGAATGTCAAATTGTTCCATTTACAAAGTTTTTCCGCAGTGTTGAGTGATCACAGGTCCCCCATAAAATCTTACTGCCCTCAAACTTTCTTTCGTTAGATCAAACAACCAAATAATTCAACTTGGCAGTAATTACCCTCTTAAAGTTAAAGACATACAGATATCATTAACATCTCTCATGAGTTTTCCATGAATTCCATGATTTCGGAGGGCTAATATTATTTTGGCATTCACCAAATATTTTATGAAACACAGCTAGGCACACTCCCTGCACAATACAAGTTCACCCTCACCATTCCTGCAAGCCACAGGATCTCCACGTTCTTCCTCTTCTTGGTTACCACATTCTGTCCGAGGGTGTCGAGCAGTTCCTTTATGTCCGGCTGTGTCTGAAAACACGGCAGGCCTGTGGAAAGAAGAGACAAAAGAGACACTTGAGATGTGTCATGCATCAACGAGTTTAAAGAGGGCTTGTTTGTCCCTGTATCGACAAGCACTAAAGATGAGATTGAAAACTCTGGGGACATGTTATTTTTTGATAAACAGAGCGATGGAAAGAAGACAAGATGTGACACGCTGCGATGCAGCTTGGCATCCGTCTGCTGGGAGCATTCATCATCCGAGGCCGTCACGCTCCATAGACGTGATTGACATATCAGAGAACAATAAATTTCTGCACTCAAATCCTTAAAACATGAGACGCTGTGCTCAGCACAAATACTGCAGAAGTGCTGCACTGAGCCCCAATGCACATTTTCACAACAAAGAACAAAATCAGGTGATTGTAGGATATTTTTTTTAAGCCTCAAATTCATTCAAGACCTCATTCGTATGACTTCCTCTTCAAGAAACAACAAAACGCATGTTGATAAACGTAGACTTTAGTCAAAAATATAACGAGACAAACATATTCCTGATACAAATCTCCTCATCAGAGTAAAATGACCTTCGTTAAATCTGTTTATCGCACAAAAATGGATCTCGGTTCAACCCCAAAATTAAAAGAAAGAAAGAAGAAATTATGGTAAGATTTTATAATAGGGTTCCATTACTTAACGTAATGTAATTGAATACATTAGCGAACATTAACTAACAATATAATTGTTACAGTATTTACTAATCTTTGTTAATGATGGTTCATTGTTAATTCATGTTAGCTTTGATACATTAATATTAACAAATGCAACTTTTGATTTTAATAATGTATCAGTAAACAGTGAACATTCACTAAGATTAATAAATGCTTTAGAAGTCATTTTTATTTATTGTTAATTTTAACTAATGGAACCTTAATGTAAAGAGAAATGAGAATGTTACACTTTATTTTAAGGTGTCTTTAGTGAAATTATACTGAGTAATAACATGTACTTAATATATAATAAGTTTCAGGGTTTGGTTTAAGGTTAGTTGCTTGTAATTATGCATAATTTACTGTTATTACTGGAGTTAGCACATGTAAGGTGTGTGACTTTAAAAAGTGTAGCCGAATGTTGCATAAAGAAATAGATTTTTTTTGTTGTTACATTTTTCAGATCAGTATAGCTCTAAATAAATAATTGCTTTGGATAAAAGTGTCTGCTAAATGACTACATGCAATATAAGACAAGAATGTAAGAAACTTACATTCAGACGACACTGTGTTCGTTAAGGATTTATAGTAACTCTCTAGAATCTCAAAGTTCTTCTGGTTTATTCTCTCCTGTAAAGATATGTCACCAAACCTAAGAGAGAGAGAGACAACACAAAGAGTTAATCTTTTATCAGCTAAAAGATTCTTTCTGTTGTGTATTTGCAGAGCTTTCAGGCTTGTTGGGATTGTGTTTCATGTTTATCAGTCAGTGCTTGTACCTCTCAGCGATGGTTTGTTGCTCATTTATGCCCACGTTGAAGAGCACGGGGAGCACGCGTAGCAGCTTGCCCTCGCGCAGCTCGTCCGGGAGCGTTTGGAAGGCATGATGTGGGAGAGGCACCTCGACAGTGTAACGGTCTCTGGGATAACAAAGGTCACATTTCCAGCTCTGTCAACACCGGTATGCAGCTGCTCAACTTACAGGTTCCCACAGATTCTTTTACAGTCGTTCTCCTCCCTTTGAACCTCAAAGAACCTTTAGAGAGACTGGACTCACTACACTTTTAAAAATAGGTCACAAAAGTGAGTTTCGCAGAAATGCCGTAGATTTTTGGTTCCCCAAAGAACCTTTCAATGAACAGTACTTAAAAGAACCATTTTTATTAGTATATTTTCCTCTATAAAGAATGTTTTGTGGAATGGAAAGATTCCATTGATGTTGTTAATGGAAAAATCGATGCCAATAAAGAACATTTATTTTTAAGAGTTTTTTGGGGTTGGTAAGATTATTGAAAGTTTTTTGTCTCTTCTGCTCACCAAGGCTGCATTGTGCATAAAATTGTGCTGCGTAAAATTGCAAAATATATTTACAGTTTAAAATAACTGTTTTCAATGGGAATATATTGTAAAATGTAATTTATTCCTGTGATTCAAAGCTGAATTTTCAGCATCATTACTCCAGTCTTCAGTGTCACATGATCCTTCAGAAATCATTCTGATATGATGATTTGCTGCTCAAGAAATATTACTGATTATTTTCTGATTATTAACTGCTTAATATTTTTGCGGAAACTGTTTGTTGATGAATAGGAGGTTTAAAAGAACGGCATTCATTTGACATAGAAATCTTTTGTAACATCTTTTGTAACGTTATAAATATTTACGACTTGAAAGTACTATGAGCCAGCAGTTTTATTGTTCCTTGATATTTCCAAGTTTTCCATGACTGTGGGAACCCTGTGTATGAATACACCCTGTGTGTGTGGGGGGTCTCTCTCACCGTCTACCGCTGATGGTGGGCTGCAGGCTGACTGCTTCTTCAGACGCTGCCTCTGTGATCCTGAAGGTCACTCTGTGCAGGTCAGAGATCCCCACCTCCATGTCCTCCAGCATTCCTATTTCTTCACCTGTGTGACAAAGATCTGTGATTACACACACACATATATATATAAATATGGTTGTTCATGAACCCCTTGTCTGTCCTGAGCAGTCAAACTGCCCAAGGTTCTTCAGAAAAATCCTCCAGGTCCTACACATTCATTGGTTTTCCAGCATATGCACTTTTCTCTTGCATATTTGAACCCTGTCCAGCAGTGACTGTGTGATTTTGAGATCCATCTTTTCACACTAAGGACAACCGAGAGTCACAAACGCAACTATTACAAAAGATAAAAACATTGAGTGATGCTCCAGAATTGGTTCATTGTCTTGATCATGCTCAGGTGTTTATTGTTAATCCTTAGTCTTGGTGTATAAATAGCTCTCATGTTTCATTGTTCCTTTGTTTAGCTTTGTTCCCCGTACCGCTGTTGGTGAGTTTACATTTAGTTCTTATTTCTTGTCAAGCCAAGTCATTGTTTATTGGTTTTATTTGGAGTAAAGCTGTGAATAAATGTTTGTAAAACTTTTGTACAGTATATCTTTTGCGCACACACAGATTTGTTTTGCTATCTTAGTGAGGACATTGCATAGACTTCCATTGATTTTCTATCACGTAACCCAACCCTACTCCTAAACCTACCCATCACAGAAACATGTGACCATCACTAGATTTAAATAAAAACTTATTTTGGTTGAGTTACAAGCCTTTTTATTTAGTGAGGACCAGTCACATGACCTCACTAGTGGGTTGAGAAAGTATTTCACAATATAAGGGAGAACAAGTATAGTCAAAACAAGTACACACACACACACACACACACACACACACATGTATATGCATGTGCTGAAATTGATTAAAAAAATTAACTATATAATTGCACATTTTTCTGTAATTAATTGCGATTAAAAACATTGGAGTTTTTAAAATTTTAATATTGTAATAATTTCACAGTTGCTCTCCAAATTAATGTAGAAAAAACTTAAAAGACAGTATATTTTGTATTTATATATTTTTGTATATCTTAATAAACCCATTGTAATAAATGTCATATTTACCTGTGGCCTTTCTGCCTAACCGGTAGGAAATATACAAAAATTAAATAAAGTTATCAAATACTTTACAGTCTTCACAGTAAAAATGATAAATTGAATATAGATTAATCCTTATTAAAGCTAAATTTTCTCTGTTACCTTTGTTTTTTGATAACATTAATGACAGACATCACATCAGCTGCTTTATTAGGCTGCTGTCACTTTAAGAGCTGCTGCTGCCGTCTCATTTCCTCACAACTCTAGGGACAACTCATTTACGACTGCCGTTTTGGCATGATTCTGTGTTGTTTGTTCAACTGCGAAGGAGAACGTGATACTGGTGTGCGTCTTTTTGTGCACACGAGCCGTGTGTGTCATGACACCACATGTTCTCGTTTGTCTTGAGGTGCCTGAACGGCGTTAAAAGCATTTGCATGAATGACGTGATCATATAATGTAACGCTAGCCAAATGATGACGGAAAAAACTGATGCTGCTGCGTAAAACTTAAAAGCTGCTGTGCAATCCAGTCAATACAAGCATCCAAATGGAAATGAATATTGTGTTTTATTATCAAATTATAAGGTGGATTACATTTCTATTCAATATTTATCTTACATTTTAATCCTTGTGTTATGTTGCGGGTCAATTTAGATTTTCTAGTTGTTGGAAATACTGTTTTTTTTCTTGATATTTTGTGACTTTTTCTCATTTCTCATCATGAACATGCATGCAAAGTTTCAACAAGCAGGTGTTTTTTGACATACACAAACAAAATTACTGTTACGTTCGTCATGTTCTCCGGGTCAATTTGACCCGCATATTTTAACGCTCTAAGGCAGCTGTACTGACCCAAAATAATGACATTTCTTGGTTATATTTTGTTATTTTATTTTTTTACTACCTTATGAAGCTAAAAAATGAGGTTTTCCATGCTTATTTTTAATACAAAATAATGTTTTAACCAGCACCACGTGTGTGAAGCTCATATGCAGAAAACACACTTGCTCATCATGTCAGAAGAAACTTCTTGACTTTATGAAATGAGTTTACAAAACAGCCAACTTAGGAAAAGTACATATTTTCATTATACAGCAACATTTAATTGTTCAGTTATGATGTTCTAAGAAAAAAAAAAGTTACAAAATGTATTTACTGTATTTAAAAATGAACTGTTTATTTTCAAATTTTGTCAAAACAAAAAAATTTATTTAAAAAATCATTAAATCATATCTTCAGATATATATTTTTTGGAATATTTGACAAATGTTGATATTAAAAGTTTATAGTTTGTACCTGAATCTTTGTTGTTTTTCATGTTTTGTACTGAATCCAATTAGGGTCAGTTTGAGCCGCTCCACAACGAGTGGACACAGAAATCCAACAGCGCACAAGGGTTAATGCATGTGAGATTGCCTGCACAGATAGCTCAAGGTTTTGGAACAGAGCCATTGATTGTTTTATTTCTAAATCATTTCTACCATTGAGGACGTGTCCACACAGAGGGTTTTGTCAGGTTTCACTAACTCAAGGGGCATATTTGGCCCCTAAAGTAAAGCTAAAATAATATTCACATGATCTTACATTTGTACACCTGTCAGTCTGACTTCCTTCTAAATATTTACCAGTACTTGTGCATCCTGGGAACTCAAGATGTTAACATTCAGCAATGCTTTACCGAATTCTTCACCAGTTCAAAGTTCAGAAGGATGCTCAAACTAAAACTAAAGCCATGAGAAAATCATTTTCATCATTTGAAATAAAATAAACATAATTTAACTTGATGTACCATAATAACTAAAACTGAAAAAGAAAATCATACACAAACAATTACGCAACAAAATTACTAAAACTTTACATAAAAAAAAAAAAAAAAAAAAATATATATATATATATATATATTAAAAAAGCTAAAAGATCTAAGTAATAATACAATAGCATTGCCTAACACTCCTGTCAACAAGCCCCGTTTGACCAGCTGATAGGAATGCTGATCCTGGAACATGCTGTACTTTATCTTAACCCATTTAATTCTTTAAGCAGAAGTTCAATGGGAACACTGTTGACACAATAATCTCAGCAATGACACTGCCTCAATCAATGTAACAGCTTCAGCTGAACAACCGCACTTATTCATGAGTCATTCGCTCACATTCATCAAACAAACACAACAGCCTCGAGGTCTTCAACTTGGCAAGAGCGGTGTGAACACGGGTCAAAATCTTTATCGCCTTGAGATGCATGTAAAAGAACCTGACTGCAATCTGCAATCTAAAGGGCGCATGCAGTTGGAAGTGTTTACTTCAAAGTTTGGTTGCTGTGGGAAACGGCCATTTGAATAACCACACACCAATTATACCAACTGAGACTCGAGTACACACGACTGCACAGCTACACAGCCTCAAATGGCTTATTATTTCAATAAAACACGTCTGACAGCAATATGATCAAATAGGGATACACCAATATTACAAGTAGTATGTCCCAAAGCTTGCTACACGCTCAACTTTTTCTTCACAGAAACAGTACATACTTTTAGGGCATAGTATAAGTAGATGAATTGGGATGCAACTAACAAATGAAATAATGCTTCAGTTGAATTTCGGCATCACGACATTGTGTTGTAATGGATAGTCGGTTTGAGATTTGGTAAAGATTACATTTAACAGTGTTATTTAATCATTATGTTTTTTAAGATTAAAAATGTAATAAATCTTGAGGTCTTAAATGTCTAAATTTAAATATAAGAGAACACACACAGGGCATAAAAATGCACAATATTGTGGCTCCTTTTCTGGTGAAGGAATAAAGAATATTAAAAAACACTGTGCGCAAAGATATTTATATGAAATAAATGAAAGGTTTGTGAGTTTAATTATATTATATTATATTATATGTGACCCTGGACCACAAAACCAGTCATAAATTGCACGGGTATATTTGTAGCAATAGCCAACAATACACTATAAGGGTCAAAATGATTGATTTTTCTTTTATGCCAAAAATCATTAGGAGATTAGGAGAATATATTATGTATTTCCTACTGTAAATATATCAAAAATGTATTTTTGTGAGTGGATATGTGTCGCTAAGGACTTCATTTGGACAACTTTAAAGGCGGTTTTCTGAATATTTTGAGATATTTATTTTTTATTCAAATATTGTCCTATACAAACAAACTTATTTATTCAGCTTTCAGATGATGATTTAAAAAAATAGACCCTTATGACAGGTTTTGTGGTCCAGGGTCACACATTATATTATTAAATTTCACAATCATAAGAGCCTATTTTATTATAATTGTTATTATAATTTTTTATAATATATATGATTCCATAAAAAAAAGCACAAATTAGGCTTACATTGTAAGAGACATGAACGAAACAGAATGAAATTGTTAATCACAGCCATTTATATGATAATGAATATTCTAGTTTGAATAGTTGCATCAAGCAGGTTATTTTGGTGTGACTGCACATGATCTGATGAAGGACACTTACTGTAAGTGCTGAGCAGACTCTCAAACTGGGCCACCAGCCCGACCGCATGCAGCTGTCTGAGGAAGCCCTTGTCCTCCAAACCCGCATATAATCGCATGACAAATCCACATGCCAGAGCAGCCAGCTGTGAACACACATATATCTTTACAAATGCCTTGTCACAACAAAACCACATGACAAATTCACAAAATTAAATGTGAAAACATGAACTTATTTTCAAATTGTTCTTTTAAAGCAAACGATTGACATGCCACAGATTTTTTTAACATTAACAGCATTGGCTTATCATCAAAATGACATGGGGAGAGAAAACAATGACTAGACGGTTTAGCATTAATATCAGAGCAAAACATCCTTCCCCCCCACACACACATTTGACTAAAAGACCAGCCGATCATGTCAAGTCACATTTATTTACATCGCTTACCAATAGGAAGGAAGTGTAATAACATCTCTTGATTTCAGGCAACCCTAGTTATGCTTCTCCGCGCTTGTTCTAGCCGATATACTAATTCTATTCATTAATTTCAGCACACTTCTACTCCATTTTAAACATTTTTAAAATTAAGCGCAGTGCATTGCTGCGCAGAATCGATACAGAAGGAGCTGTATAATACTCGTATTATACGACGATACATCCTTGTATCGATGTATTGAATACAGCCCTACTTATAATCTGCTTTGTTTGCTGCCTTATTTATTCTCCTTGTGTTTTCAGTCCTGTTCATCGTCGATTATCACAGTTCCTTTCCCGTTCCTTTCACAATGTCTAGCTCCCTGCCTTATCTTGCCTGGTTTCTGCTCTGCTCTGCCCTACCAGTGTTTGGATCTTCCGCAGATTTTCCGCATGAGGTAGTTTTAGATATTGTAAAATCAAAAGACCATTGTTCTCTGCATCAATGAGGCCCTGTTTCCACCTGATATTAAGATGTGTTTCCGTCAATTGGATCATAAGTGCAGTCGTGGCCAAAGGTTTTGAGAATTACATAAATATTAGTTTTCACAAAGTTTGCTGCTGAACTGCTTTTAGATCTTTGTTTCAGTTGTTTCTGTGATGTACTGAAATATAATTACAAGCACTTCATACGTTTCAAAGGCTTTTATCGACAATTACATGACATTTATGCAAAGAGTCAGTATTTGCAGTGTTGGCCGTTCTTTTGCAGGACCTCTGCAATTCGACTGGGCATGCTCTCAATCAACTTCTGGGCCAAATCCTGACAGCAACCCATTCTTTCATAATCACTTCTTGGAGTTTGTCAGAATTAGTGGGTTTTTGTTTGTCCACCCGCCTCCTACCTGTGAGATAGTCCTAACTGCTTAAGTTCATTTTCATGGCAAAGAAAGACTATGCAATTCATCTGATCACTCATTCTGGAGTAAATGCAAATTGCTATTATAAAAACTTCAGCAGCAACTTTTCCAATTTCCAATATTTATGTAATTCTCAAAACTTTTGGCCACGACTGTAGATCATAAATAGTGTACACCTTTTAATACGTCTCTTTTGTCCTCTTTCACCCACCTCTGTCCGGATTTCTTTGAGGCGAGGGTCTATGGGTGGGTAAATGTATGGGTTTTTTTTTTTCAAAACTTGTTGCAGCGTTCATTTCTGTGAATGTTAGAAATCAGGAATGGTGAGAGAACATTGTGCTTGGTACGTTTTTTTGTCTTCAACCTAAACTTGGGTCTCCAGCTGAACAAAGGTTGAATCCCGTCTGGCTAGCACGTGTCATGAAGTATCGGGCAGAGAGTAGACGGTCTTTAGTGGCTGTTCGAACACATTCAACCACATGAGCGCTTCCACGACGAAAGCAATCCGGTCAGATGTGTTTTCGACTACCTCTGGAAGTGGACATGAGGAGAATGTTTTACACCCCGTTTACACCTGTATTTAGTGTCGTCCACTTGTGATCCGATCGACCAAAGCGCATCTTAATACTAGGTGTAAAGAGGTATCGTCCCTCATCCCTTACATTAGCAGCTCTACTGAAGGCACATTATTCAGCTCAAATGTTGATTCAATTCAGTTCAATAACTGAGTCGAAGTTGCAAAGTTAATAAATTCGATTCAGCTTTAAAGCAGAAAACAATAGTGTCATCTCCATTCAGGTGAAGTTTTGTTCTCATCCGATGGTGTCAGTGCAGGCAAATGGATAATATTACTGAAAATTAACGGTGAAGTATGTAGTTTACTGCACGTAACGGGATCACAAAAATAAAGCATATTTTCAAATGGCCCTATCGCGTGCAGTGCCTCTCAGACATCACAAACACAGCTGTGTGCTTTTGAAGACATGTCTCGACAGGTAAACGTCGGCTACTTTCAATTAAAGGTCCAACATATTAGGAATACCTTTAGCTGTGTTGCTATGTGTCATGAGAACGCAATTGAATAAACTTGAACATCTAATCCAATATATCTGACTATAGATATAGAAAGATGGTTCACTTCTATTACTTATGAATGGGAGAAACTGCAATGCACAATATGGCGGCATAAGTCCCGCCTTCTAAGTAAAAGAGCCAATTGCTGATTGGTAAAGTGAGGTGCTGCAGCTGCTGTTAGAAGCTCCAGGTTCCCAAAAAAACCTGACTCGTGCTTAGGACTGCACATGTTTTAACACTACTTGAGAATAAGAAACAACATTTATGGGACAGTTCAAGTCAGGTTTTGTTACTGATTTGAAATATGTTATTTAATTGAGTTTGGCAAGCAGTTTTTGAGACTTCAGGATTCCTCCACTCAAGTAGATTTAGGACTTGGTCTTGGATGCCCGAAATAGCTGCGTTGCAAATATGGCTGCCAAGTGAACAGACTTCCCTTGAAAGAGACTTTGCACTCAGCCTGCTACAGTAGCCACGGCCCAAACTCACGCTATAGGTTGAGCTGGAAACAGATTGACAGATTGTGGACGGCTCTCAATGTTTAGAAGGTGCTTGGGAGGCTGAATGTTTACACTTTTGGGGGAGATAAACCCATGCATGGCACACTAATAGTAGTCAATGGATTTTAACATAAAAAAATGTCCATATTTAACCTTACGTGTCTTAAATGTGTGTCTGTTATGAGAAGACTGCTTGTCGTTTTGGTCACTCACAGCTTGGCTGAAGACCGTGTCTCGTCTCTGCTGAAGCTGCAGACCCTGCGCTGTGCTGCACGCCGCCTCCTGGAGCAGCACGAAGATCACAGAGCGCCTGGCTCGCTCTGCCACTGCTGCCACACACTCCTTCAGAGACTGAACCAGGACACTGAGCTGATCCCGCCCATCCACAGCTGCCAAGGGACGATCTGAGGAAAAAAAAGACATGTGTGACCCAGTTTCCCAGTAACCTGCCTTTCCAAAAGCCAATTTAGAGAGAATGCCTATGTGTCAGAACCGGATATTTGCTGTTAAGCAATAGTGCTGCAGGGATGACGTACTTTTGCAGGCCAGCACCAGGGAGGAAAAAGTGAACATTTTAGCTCCAGTTCCATCATCCTGAAGTCAATGGGTTTTTGGTTAAATGCCTGAAATAAGCTCTGTGTTTCATTAAAGCTTTTACAGCCTCGTTTTGTTTACAATCGCACTCTTGCAAAGTATCCTAACTCAAAATGCTTTTAAATAAAGACTGAAAGAGTTGTCAGAAGCTGAGTGATGGTGATGTTGAAGTCATGCTGTAATCTATAGTAATATCTTCAGTATTACTCAAAAGTCTTTCAAATATAATTCTTTCGAAGTGATGGTGCTTTATGTAACGTTATATAATGTAAGTGACAAATCTCATTTGAAATTTGTGCTGGCTACTGTATACAGGCCACCAGGGCACCATACAGACTTTATCAAAGAATTTGCTGATTTTCTATCGGAGTTAGTACTGGCTGTGGATAAAGTCCTTATTGTTGGTGATTTTAATATACATGTAGATAATGAAAAAGATGCTTTGGGATTGGCATTAACAGATATTTTAAGCTCTATTGGAGTTAGACAACACGTGTCAGGACCAACTCATTGTCGTAATCATACTCTAGATCTAATATTGTCACATGGAATCGATATTGATGCCGTTGAAATTCTGCAGCAGAGCGATGACGTCTCAGATCATTATCTAGTCTCATGCGTGCTACATTTAACCAAGGCTGCAAAACCGCCTGTCTGCCATAAATATGTTAGAACCATCACTTCTACCACTAAAAATTGCTTTATAAATAATCTTCCTGATCAGTTTCATCAACTTAGCAAACCAGACAGCTTAGAAGAACTCGATGTTGCAACAGAAACTATTGACGCTCTCTTTTCCAACACTCTAGACTCTGTCGCTCCTTTGCGCTTAAAAAAGATTAAGGATATTGGTCCAACGCCATGGTATAACGAGCACACTCGGGCCCTTAAGAGAGCAGCAAGAAAAATGGAGCGCAGCTGGAAGAATTCAAAACTAGTTTTACGGATTTCATGGAGAGAGAAAATGATGGAGTACAGAAAGGCCGTAAAAATCTGCTTATTTTTCAAATCGTTGAGAAGAAAATAAACACAACCCTAAGTATTTATTTAATACAGTGGCTAAATTAACGAGAAATACAGCCTCAACTTCTGATGTTTCCAAACAGCACAGCAGTAATGACTTTATGAACTTCTTTACTTGCAAGATTGACAACATTAGAGAGAAAATTATAGCCATGCAACTGTTTACTACAGTATCACATCAGACAGTGGATTTTAGTATCCTGGAGTAAAAATTCCATTCATTCGCTGCTATAGGAAAGGAAGAATTGTCTAAACTTATTAAATCATCAAAATCAACAACATGTATGTTAGACCCTATACCGACTAAGCTATTGAAAGAGATGCTTCCAGAGGTCATAGATCATCTGTGTGCAGTTTTATTATTGTTTTTTAGAGGATGATGGCATGTCACATAACCTGTCCATGCTGACGTCTGTCTAATCTTACTTGCCTCTAACAAATGACACATAACACACACAAACAAACAAACAAACAAAACATATGGGATGTGTTTTCATTTCCTTTTGATAATAGTTGATTGGCCTGTATATTTATGCATGAAAAACTACATGGTTAGTTGCATTGTATTAGTTGCATTTAGCATTGTGTGTCTCCTTGCTGATTTTATATTTAGGAATGAATTCAATGGAATAAAAAAGTTAAAGTTATAAAAGTTGTATGATCTATAATTAAAACAAAGTAATTCATCCGTTCTGTATAAAGGAAATAAAAGCTATGAACTAGTCCACCCACTTTAAAGACTACAATGCAATTAAAAGGCACAGATCAGAGCATTAGAATAAGCTGCGTTTAATGCTGGCAGCATTCACAAGTCTGATTGTTATCTAAATTACAGACTGAAAGAACTACATCTCGTATCAGTGTCCCGAGAGCCATGAGAAAGAATTAGACCAAAGTTAGCAGATATGATCTCTGAGTCACAGGAGACCAAGTCTTGGCTTCCTCCACTGAACATGGTCTGGAATATATAAACATCCCATGCCACACAACTTCCAAGGAGTTGGGTTCAAACAACAGCTGTTCAAACAACAAACAAGTAATTTTTTACTAAAGATTTAAATAAGGGTTTTAAACCCTTTCCTGGAGGCCCCCCAACACTACATGTTTTCCATGTCTCCTTAATCTAACATACCTGATTCAGAAAATCAGCTCATTAGTTGAGAGTCCAAGATCTGAAATGGGTGTGTCAGACAAAGGAGACAACTGCTGAAATAATAAACTAATCAGTTTAACAAATGATTTAATGACCCACTCATAAAGAAAGTCACTTGCTTCGTTCGTAGCTGAATCAATGTGTTTGAACAAATTGAGTTAAAGATTCAGTGACTCACAAATAAAAACAGTCACATGCTTCATCCCTGACTGAATCAATGTTTTTGAATGAATTGGTTGAGTTAAAGATTCAGTGACTCACAAATAAAAACAGTCACATGCTTCATCCCTGACTGAATCAATGTTTTTGAATGAATTGGTTGAGTTAAAGATTCAGTGACTCACAAATAAAAACGGTCACATGCTTCATCCCTGACTGAATCACTGTTTTTGAATGAATTGGTTGAGTTAAAGATTCAGTGACTCACAAATAAAAACGGTCACATGCTTCATCCCTGACTGAATCAATGTTTTTGAATGAATTGATTGAGTTAAAGATTCAGTGACTCACAAATAAAAACAGTCACATGCTTCATCCCTGACTGAATCACTGTTTTTGAATGAATTGGTTGAGTTAAAGATTCAGTGACTCACAAATAAAAACGGTCACATGCTTCATCCCTGACTGAATCAATGTTTTTGAATGAATTGGTTGAGTTAAAGATTCAGTGACTCACAAATAAAAACGGTCACATGCTTCATCCCTGACTGAATCAATGTTTTTGAATGAATTGATTGAGTTAAAGATTCAGTGACTCACAAATAAAAACGGTCACATGCTTCATCCCTGACTGAATCAATGTTTTTGAATGAATTGGTTGAGTTAAAGATTCAGTGACTCACAAATAAAAACAGTCACATGCTTCATCCCTGACTGAATCAATGTTTTTGAATGAATTGGTTGAGTTAAAGATTCAGTGACTCACAAATAAAAACGGTCACATGCTTCATCCCTGACTGAATCAATGTTTTTGAATGAATTGGTTGAGTTAAAGATTCAGTGACTCACAAATAAAAACGGTCACATGTTTCATCCCTGACTGAATCAATGTTTTTGAATGAATTGGTTGAGTTAAAGATTCAGTGACTCACAAATAAAAACGGTCACATGCTTCATCCCTGACTGAATCAATGTTTTTGAATGAATTGATTGAGTTAAAGATTCAGTGACTCACAAATAAAAACGGTCACATGCTTCATCCCTGACTGAATCAATGTTTTTGAATGAATTGGTTGAGTTAAAGATTCAGTGACTCACACATATAAAACGGTCACATGCTTCATCCCTGACTGAATCAATGTTTTTGAATGAATTGGTTGAGTTAAAGATTCAGTGACTCACAAATAAAAACGGCCACATGCTTCATCCCTGACTGAATCAATGTTTTTGAATGAATTGGTTGAGTTAAAGATTCAGTGACTCACAAATAAAAACGGTCACATGCTTCATCCCTGACTGAATCAATGTTTTTGAATGAATTGGTTGAGTTAAAGATTCAGTGACTCACAAATAAAAACGGTCACATGTTTCATCCCTGACTGAATCAATGTTTTTGAATGAATTGGATAAAATTAATAATTCAGCAACTTACACATAAAGAAAGCTGCTTGTTTTTTTTTAATCTTGACTGAATTAGCAGTTTGAAATGAATCGGTTGAATAATTCAGTGATAATAATAATAATTATTTTTTATTAACCCTAATAATAATAATAATTCATTCATAAAGACAGTCACTTAATTCATTGCTGAATGAATAAATGTTTAGGAATGAATCGGTACAACAAACGATTCAATGTTTCCCTCATACAGACAGCCACTTCCCTGATTTCTGAATGAATCACTGCTTTTGACTCTCAATGACTCGCTCATAAAGACAGTCACTTAATTTGTGAATAAATTATTAAACAAATCAGTTGAACAAATGATACAATGACTCATAAAGACAATCACATGCTTCTTTCTGAATGAATAAGCAGTTTCGAACAAACCAGGTAAACAAATGATTCAACGACTTGCTCATAAATTGTCATTTTTTTATATATTTTTTTTTACATTTTTATATGTAATAGATTTTTATATGTTTTATATATCACTAATAACAGTAAATACAAATGATGAAAATATTTATTCATATAAATTAACATTATATATATGTTTTACATATATTAAGCAGTGTAAAATAAGTATTTAATAAAGGCCTGGTTTCACAGACAGGGCTTAAATTAAGCCAGGATTAGACCTTAGTTGAATTAGAAAATTGAATAGCTTTTATAAATGTGCCCTAGAAAAAATTCTGGTGTGCAAATTGATTACTGGTGTGAATCTTGAGACAAAACAATGGCTCAGACATATTTTAAGACAAGTCAGTGAAAGTTGCTTTCAGTTAAAACAGCTCAAAAGTGCATTTTAGTCTAGGACTAGCTTAAGCCTCGTCTGTGAAACCGGAGAAAAGATTATTAACATGTTCAGACTCCTGCCTCATTAAAAGAATCCATTCTATAAGTCAAACGTTGCTGCCCTGCTGAAATTTCACACGCACTAGCTTGTTATTCTTGCCACCCGTGTCATTCAGTTCAGTAAATCGTAATAAATCATTTGTTTTAGACAGAAGTGCATGAGAAAAGTGCTTCAATTGCTTTCATGCGCAACAAGATCCCTGTTTGAATGTGTTTTGCAATAGCCATCAGATTTTTTGGCAGTAATTTGCCCCATTTCCCAAAAACAGAGTTGTGATTAATAGTTTGGTTTCCACCAACAGTGGAACATTCACACTATTGATCTGAATTGTTGCTCTGTAAATTAATTTTTTATGTGCATGACACGAGACATCAACCGAAACCGGTCGGGCGTCATTTTATCACGCCTTTGAATAAAGGACAATTCTTTGTGTTATGTGAAGTATTTACACAGACACAATAGCATTTAATACTGCAATGAAATGTTAACATTGTCACACTAAATGTAAATACTGCTGTGAAAGATCTTGCAAAGATGCAATCTTGTGCGAGGAGAAAAATTAGCACACATTTACATTCTTATAAACAAACGATTCAGTAGTTATACTACTTTAAAACTGCATGATACTGCTGCAATATCAGACATTAACGAAGCACACAAGATTTCTGAAATGAAAATATAAAGAATTAATAAGCAATTCCAAATTTTACTTAAAGGTATTTTTGAAAAATTATAAATATATGGAAAATTGTCAGAAATTAAGTTTAATATGAGCTCAGAATAACAAAACGTGTCATGGCTAATCAGTATATCAATTATATTGTGGATTACAACAGGCAGAACATCAAAACGCAGTTTCAGACGGTGTCCAAGTGGTGGCAGCATCGGCTGTATTAAAAACTGCACGCTTGTCCTGCTTGTCATCGCATGTACAGTTTTTTCACACTTTAATAGCACTGGGTGTCAGAAGTTGCTTTTAACTATTCCTGTCTGACAGAAGATCCGTCGATGCTGCTAATATTCATCTCTCAGCTGACAGATCTGACATGTGCTGGGGAAAAAAGACGTGGGTTGTTATTAAAGTGTGAAAAAAAAAAGAGTAAAACCAGTGAAAAGTGTAGTGAAAAATTCTGACTGAGTCTCGAGTCAAAGTGGAAAATTTGGCATCAGAAGCTTATCTAGGATGACTGAAGTTGGCGAAAAGCGGAATATTATTACTATTCAAATTTTGAGGAATAAAATGATCATTTTTGAGAGGTTCACCTATTCTCTACTTTTTCCAGAACAAAATTCAAATGATAAATCAAATGCAATTTCAAATCCTCATAATGGGGGAGCAATTTTTTTTCATAATCAATCCAGAGCAATGTCATAACTAATTTAATCAAATGACTGTTTTTCTTTTCTCACAGTTTATGCTTCATAACATAAAAGGAAATTAATTCACCTTTAAGCAGTTAATTGATCATTCCAGCATCCATTTAGCATATTTGATTTATTATTTTAACATTTTAAGGGGTGGTTGATTATGATTTCAGTTTTTTAACTTTAGTTAGTGTGTAATGTTGCTGTTTAAACAAAAACAACATCTGCAAAGTTACGACGCTTCAATGCAAAGGGAGATTTTTTCTTCTACAGAAATCGTTTTTTAAGGACTACAACAAACAGCTGGTAGGGACTACAACGAGCTTCTTCCTGAGTTAGTGACATCACTAACACTAAAATTTACATAAACCCCGCCCCCGAGAACACACAACAAAGGGGGTGTGGTCATGTCGGGCTGCTTTAGAGAAGAGGAAGAGTTGTAGTAGAGAATTGTTGATGCCGTCATTTTACGCCGGACCGCTTCACAAACGAGGGTCAATTCAACACTGGATTAACAAAAGATTAACATGACGGCACATGCTAGTGATGAGTTGATCAACTCCACAGGAACTACATACATTTATCCACTAACCGTTCAGTCTAAAAGTTGTAACTTCTTCCTGAGTCTCTCCATCAGTGTCGACTCCGGTTTGAACAATGTAAGGATGAACACGTTACTGACAATCCTCATTTTGGCTGCATGAGATTCTCCTGCTTTGTTAAAGCTCCGCCCTCTTCTGGAAAGCGTCCGGGAGCAGCAGCTCATTTGCATTTAAAGGGACACACACAAAAATGGCATGCTTTTGCTCATACCCAAATAGGGCTGTGCCATATCTTAGTGTCCACGATAATACCGGTATAATTTTTTGCACGATAAAAAAAGTGACATATCGCGATATCAATGATATAGCGACGCAATGACGTATGGCGCATTCACGTTCCCTGGAGCGCGTAAGAACAACACCTGACCTAGAGTAAGAGCAGCATATCAGCCTCCGATGACGATTTAGTACATAAACAGGGAGCTACTGCAATAGTATGGAAGTGGTTTGGTTACAAGAGGTCAGCGGCACAGGCAATAACGTCAACCACGCGTTCACGCTTTCTTCTCTCCAACGGCGACGTGACACACAGCCGCTTCCTCTCTCTCACTCATCTCATTCGCTCCAGTTTAATAGTGCTTGTATTGCGCATAATTTTATCATAGTTTCGCGCTCAGACCAAAATCGCGCGCTCGACCACTGATCTATATGAGTGGAGAACACAAGCCGATTCTCAGTCTCAAACAACTTCTGAGCCACTAAAATGAGTGGCTTACTGCGCTAAAACATTCAAATACATACAAAATTATGTCAAATTGTCTTGGCGAGTATCCAGTTAAAAACAGTCAGTTTTGTAACAGTATATCGGGTCCATACATAAACTCTTAAAGTGACAGCAGTCCAATTCCCCATGCGGTTTGTCATGTTAATCAAATAACAAAAGACAAAGAAAATCACTTTCTGCTCTAGAATGAATATGTTTTATAACTTTAATGGTAAGCATTAATCTGTATTTAAGTTTTACAATGAAGACTACAGAAATTAAAGTGTTATTTACATTTGATTACTTAATTTCTGTAGTATTTCTTACCTGAATATTAATGTATTTAGTGAGGTATTCTGTCATCAATGACAAGAATGGAAAACACCCTTCAGTGTGTTTGCACTAATAAATGCTTCGGCCTGCAATTACCAATAAAACATTTTTCCATATATTTTTCTCTATTTATCGTCATAAATATCGTTATTGCAAATACTCTTGAAATATCGTGATATAATTTTGAGGCTATATCGCCCACCAAACAAAAAATTTGACAAGCTATAATAAATGATCTGTGGGGTATTTTGAGCTTAAACTTCCCAGACACATTCTGGAAACACCAGAAACTTCTATTACATCTGGTGAAAAGGGGCATAATAGGTGCCCTTGATCTGATGGCTCAGTGCAGCTTTGAGCATTGTTTTGTGTTGGACAGAGATGTACCGGGACTGTGTGAGGTGATGACGTCAGCGAGCGTGTGGCAGGGCGCCGATTCCTGGTTGTTGTTGTCCTGCTCCTGTAATTTATCCACCATGGCAATGACACAGTTCAAACTCTTCGCCACACTGGCCCAGACCCTGTCCTAGAAGAGTCAAAGCAAACGTTAATGCACCAACACTTACATCTCATAAACCTGACATGTAAACCACAGTCGTGACAAGCATTGAGTGTGCAATCGTTGTATTCTGCAGCGATAACTTGAGAGATGCAGACCCATTTGACACTAGTCACTACCAAAACTTTGCAGTGTTTTAAACAAACTGCTTAGACTGTCAAATAAAGTTAATCATGAGCTCTAGTTCAATGTGTTGCTGGTTACGATAAAAATATTTATTTTACCCTGGATTATTGTCTAGATGACATAATTTAGGAAAAAATGAAACAAGCAAATTTGAGACTTTCAAAGTAAAATATCCTCCAAAAAATGTTTGCGTTTTCCATTTTATTGTTCCTTTCTATAGAGACAGAGACAATAAAAACTTGCTTGCTACTACATTTATGCAAGTTTCCTACAAAAGCAGCACTTCTATTTGCTGAGAGAAAAACAATAACATACATCTGCTAAGAATATTAGGAGAATTTTGAGTCTAGCTTAAAGTACAGCAAACTTCCGGCTTCATTTTTCCTTCCCTCTGTGAATGGAGCTCAAGGGCACACAAGTTATTTTGGCATTGATTAGAGATGCTTGTCTTATCTTGGCCTCTAATCCTCTCCTGTTAGCCGTGGTTATGACACACACACGCACACACACACACTCTTGAAGGCAATTACAGGATCTAGGCACCAAAGTTTAACATCCGCGTCTCAAAGCACCATTGACTAAACAAACAGAACACATCCTTGAGCCCCTTAATACGAGGTTGTAGTTTGCGGTCATCCTTCAGTTACTGTGCTAAAGGTTTCTACTAACAGATGCTAATGGCGGCTGCCGCAGGTGCTAATGCCACTGGCTTGGTTGTTAACCGCCTCTAGTCCTGTGGAATGATTCAACCTCTCAAGATCCTATCAAATACATCCGAGCACAGCGGCTTCTGTCGCTCTCTGTGAAGAGCTGCAGAGACAACCAGCACATGACTTGAAACTAACAGTTTACAAAAGGAAACTATCAGTTTAATACTAGGGTTTGTTTAAATAGTAAAAGTCCTATTTGTCTCAGCAACAGTGTTTATGAGTAATATTACTAAAATGTAGTTTATTCAAATATTACTGAAATGTAGTATATTACAATAATACACTAGTATTTATTCACTAGCATAACATTTCTGAGGACAATCTGTGGTATTTGCCATGAAAAATTAACTCTTTTTTAAAGTAGAAACTCTTTAAAGTAAACTCTTTTTTAGACCTGCATGTGATCTTAATACATTGCATGCAGTAGATATGAACATGATGCAGGGCAACGACTGACTGCGGATTAGAAAGCAGTTAAAATGTCACTAAAATTCAAGATATGAGGGCAAAAAAGACCCCTGTACGGATTGTTTATATCATATGATATAATTTAGCAATATCGCACGTGTGCTGCTTTTTCTTGAATACCTGCACGATTGCAAATGTGATATTGATTTGATACAACAGTTCAATAAACATTATATGTCTCCGAGCAACACAGCGGTGTTTGATTACTGAATGAAGAATCGAGTGAGCCAATGATTCAGTGATTCAATCATGAAGACTAGAGCTGCACGATTCTGTATAAATTGAGATTACGATTCAAATAGAGATTACGATTCTCCCACAGACAATTAAACAAAAGGTTCTGACAAAATGTTAATTGTTGCCATCTATTTAAAAATGTTTCATTTGAAATATTTATTTTTAAAAAAAATAAGTTTGAAATGAATGATTCAATGACTCACATAAATATTTCACTTGTTTCATTTCTGGATGAATCAGCATTTCTGAACGAATCTCTTGAATGAATGACAAATATATTTTTAACAGTCACTTGTTGCCACCTACTGGTGTAACGATGTAATGCTCTTTTTTGATCACTACCATAGACATAACTATAACTTTTATTCCAGTACTTCTGTGATAATAAGAATATTTGTATAGAAATAGTAGTTTGTGAAGCTGTTTCATACCTTTACATGACAACTGCTCTCTCTGGATCAGCAGTTGAATGTTCCGGTATGATCTTGTCAAAGGTTTAATAGAAACAGGCGAATCATTGTCATTCAGGAATGAGATTATATGGGTGTTTGAATCAAGATCTCGATCTCTTAATGATTAATCGTGCAGCACTAATAGAGATATTCACTTGCTTCATTCCTGAATGAATGAGCCATTTGAATGAACCGGTTGAACAAATGATTCAATGACTCACTCGAAACTTTAGTTTCATATTTATAGTGTCATGTTTCATTTCTGAGCCATTAAACAGCCTGAGTAAATACACCTAAATGCCACTTCAGATGCAGCTTTTATTAAAATATTTTTTTCTAAAGCTACTTTTTGAAATGTCTATTCAAAGCTTTTCTCAACTTACACAATAATGACTTTAAATGATGTTTCGGGCATAATTTCTCAACCAAAATTGATGTGCACATAATTTGCAGTTAATTTGATTAATTAATCGGCACATCATGTAATTAATAAGATTAAAAGTTTCTAAAATTTCTACATTTCTACCGTGATTTATTTACTTCTCTTCTAGGATTAACTTGAAACCCTATTTTTGGAAAAACCCTTTTAGAAGGTGACGCTCCGAACAAATAAACACAAAGAAGTGAACAACACTTGCCCATTCCTCCTCGTCGTACTCTTTGTGGTGCGGGATGGAGTCACAGCGGGGGGGAGACGCTTTGCTTTTTTTGGGGGGCGTTTGAGAGCCGTCAACATTATTGCAGACGGTGTGCGGCTCCTCGGTCACGCCGGGGTGCGAGTCGGCCTTGGGTGGGCTGGACGGAGTAGAAGTCTGACTTTTGCTGACGTAGCCGGGACGGGCGGCGTGTAGCGCTAGGAGGGCACTCTTCACCAGCTCATCTTTCAGAGCGTGAACAAACTGATCCGTCTACAGAGAGAGAGAGAGAGAGAGAGAAGGGGGCTTTGATAACCTAGCATTTAATAACCAACATTTCATTAAATTACAACGGAGTGTGTGACAAAGATTAAAGGGACAGAGACGAGAAGCATATCAGAAAACTAATAAGCAGACAAGAGCAAACAGTGATGGTACAGTCGATAGAAAGAGAAGAGTGAAGTATGAGAACGCAGAAGAAGAGGAAGAAGAATTAAAGACACACAAAAGATGCGCTGGTTCTTCTGAAACAAGGACAACAACAATGTATGATCCGATTAATCTTCAGAAGCGCTGGGATATTGAAAACATCGCAAGAAACGAGCAGGACGACCTCGTTCATATTCGTAGATACTCGTATGTTTGGAGTAACTCTGTAGGCAACATCTAAAAGTCCAAAAGTCTGAATTTACAATGAAAATCTCATTGTTTACTAGTCAGGGAGAAACTGTATCTGAGAAAGAACTTTTTAAATGTCAAATTTATTTATAAATTAAATCAAGAAGGGACTAATAAAAAACTATTTGTGACTCAATTTCATGACCAAAGCTCAATAAACAAGCATATTCCAACATAAAACTATTAAACATATTTAATTAATCTGTTTAGTCAAGTACAATAAAATCCACCAATTATTCTATGAGCCTCAAAAGTTTTGAGTACTCCCATTTTAGATGCTGTTAGTATTAAGAAAACTACAGTACAAACACTAAAAATGTGGTAAGAATTTACATTTTTAAATTTAAAAATTTATTTTAGTGTCATTGTTACATAAGTTACATGTAGTTACTGTAGTAATAACTATATATTATGTATAATTACATGCAATTGACCCTAAAAAAACCCTCATCCTAAACCTAAAATAAGTACATGTAGTTAATTATTATTACTCAGTATTTAAATGTATAATTACACTGTAACACTGACACCTTAAAATAAAGTGTAACCCAAATGTATTTTTTACTACACTTTATAATAGTACTCTATTGTATAAATATACAAGTGTATATTAATTGACAGGAAATACTTTTGGGAAGTTGACCATCTATTTTAAATACGATTATGACAATTTTATTTTATTATTATTATGCATACTGCATTTGTCAGACTGCAGGTGCTTCACCCATTCTTACAAGCGCTTTGAGATGGAACTTTTAAAAAGAGATCGATTAAAAAAGAGAAAAGAACCCAGTATCTTTTCACTGTAATCGTCAGCCGTCACCAGTGAGGTTTGCTCAGTGTGTTCATATTGAACAGATGCTGCTGTGACTTTAATAGCAGTGGATGGAACATTTGCATATCACCAAATCAACACTCCTGCGATCTTTTCTCTACCCCACCAATTATCATTGTAGGTATGATAATCACATCCCACAATTCATCAAATTCTCCAACAATGCACTTCCATGACCCTTTGGTTTGGATTCTCACCTGTCTGAAATGGCAGCGTGTTTTAATGCAGCTATTTTTAAACTCAACGGCATTTTAACAAGCCCGGTCGGTTTCACTTTCTCCGCACTTTGAGTTACTGGCAGAGAGCTGGCATTCCTGCAGGACAATTTTTCATTGTCAGTGTCATTGTGAGTGATGCCTCATCACACGTCAGGATCTGAATGTTCCGTGTCATTACGAAAACCCACATTCCTGAGAACAGGAATTTGTTCCAAGCGTTCGCTCTCAGATGTGCTGAACAGACTTGTGTGCTATAGCTGTTCTGACATTTATCAGAGGGGTGTAGAGCTTAGCTACCAAGACTTTCTTTTACCACTTCAATCATTTTCAATGTTTGCCCCCTTCCTGCCACGCAAGACACCTGTTGGAAACCCATTTTACTTTCGATTTATTTTTATTTATATGCACCAATTTAACAGTTCCTAACTATGCATAAAATTAATGCATAAAAGATAAATATCACTCTTACCTCTGTTAAATTGAAGAAACCTTAAGATTAAAAATTAAATATTTTGAAACAATTTAATTGCTATTTGGTCAAAATAATAAATAAACAAAATAATGAAAATAAAATAAAAATAAATATTTTGATTCAACTTTGTTACAATTTCAGTTGTTTGTAAATTGGTTGTAAATCCTTGGAATAAAAATAAAATAAAACATAAATAAATAAAATAAAATAATAAAAACTAAATAAAAATAAAACAATAAATAAAATAAAATAAAAAATATTCTGAATCAACTTTGTTGCAATTGCTGTTTGGTCAAAATAATACATAAAACAAAAATAATGAAAAAAAACAACAAAAACAAACAAATAAAATAATGGCTAATGCGATAGCTCAAATAAATAAAAAAATAACTTGGTAGTTTGTAAATTGGTTGTAAATCTTTGGAATAAAATAAAATAATAAAAACTAAATAAAAATAAAACAATAAATAAAATAAAATAAAAAAATATTCTGAATCAACTTTGTTGCAATTGTTGCTTGGTTAAAATAATACATAAAACAAAAATGATAAAAAATGTGAATATATATATATATATATATATATATATATATATATATATATATATAGCTCTGGAAAAAATTAAGAGACCACTGCAAAATTATCAGTTTCTCTGGGTTTACTATTTATAGCCATGTGTTTGGGTAAAATTAACATTTTTGTTTTATTCTATAAACTACTGACATTTTTCCCAAATTCCAAATAAAAATATTGTAATTTAGAGCATTTATTTGCCAAAAGCAACAACTGGTCAAAATAACAAAAAATATGCAGTGGTCTCTTAATTTTTTCCAGAGCTGTATATATATATATATATATATTTATATAATTATATATAAATATATAAATTTTAAAACATTTATATATATATATATAAAAAACTAAAACAAAACAATTGCTGTTTGGTATGAAAAAATAAAATAAAATAAAAAATATTTTCGTTCCAATCCTGCTTTGTTAATATGACACAGCTCAAACAAACAAACTATGTAGTTCTTGAACATTTTAAACAAACTTAATTTAATACAATTGCTGTTTGGTCATAATAATAATAATAAAAAAAAAAACACATTTTTTAATCAAATCAGTTACAGTTGATGTTTGGTCAATATGATAGATAGCTCTACAAATAAATAAATGAGTTGTTTGTAAATTTACTATAAATCGTTGTTTGGAATAAAATAAATAAAGCAAAATAACTGTCACCGCCCTAGACTGTGTGCATGTAGAACTGCGCAGATCTAATGCAACAACAACACACACCCACACAAACACTCGCTCACGGCTGAAGATTTCAATCAGCACAAGCGCTCCAGCGTCAGCGTCTGATCATGCGGTGGCCGTCACACTTCTAATCAAGGAGGTGAAAAGAGGCAGCAGAGAGAATTAAGTAATGAAGGCGGCTGATTGCCGATATATTCCGCTGTGGCAGAAACAATCTCTGTGTCACAGATTGCACACTGACAGCACCAGATGTAATTCATTAATTACAAACATAAAACACGAAGGCCTCCAAACGAGACACTCGGCGCGGTGGCTTCTGTTGGGTTTGGCAGAGGGAACGTGACAGACCGGTGGCCGTTTGACAAAGACCCTCGATGTTTGCAAATTGACCCGTTTCAGGCCAAGACTAGGTGGTCTCGGTGAACGGGACGACGTGGCTTAATGACACGAACATGCTGTGTTTGTTGATGCAAAATCTGGTTTTGTCCACAGAAACACATGACACAACAGAGCATTGACCAAACAATCTGATTTAATTTACATGTCGCCATTGGTTTTGGTTCATTGTACCATGTTTTCAGGGCTTAACATGATAGCAATGCCTTTAAAAGAACTATGCTGTATGAATACGGTAATTATACGGTGAAGTAATATAGATTGGCATTAACATCTGATCCAATTCCTGTACCGTAGTATGGCTGCAGTATTTCTGTCTGACACAGACGGTGAGTGATAGTCGCTGGCAGAAACACATTTCTGTCACTGATTCACCAGCAGCTCCAGAGTGTGAATAAATTGAGTGTGACAGTAATGTATTTCATTAGAAAAGATATTTGCCCTTAAAGCAAGAACATTTGCAGGACTATTAATAGACCCACTATCAGCCGCTCGATTCAGACTCATTTTACATTTATGTCTTGAAGATTAATACTTTATTTAAATTTTACTTTTGCTTTAAAACTTTATGTAATTCCTAATTGACTTGGGTGTTCAAGGACACTGGCTAAAACGGTATTTCGCATAAAGATTTTTTCATAGTCGTAGTAATACCACAATCGTTACTTATACCTATTATCATCTTGAAAAAACATTGTGAAAATTTTTAAATAATAATTAAATAAGATAATATAATTGTTAATATATAATATAATAATTATAATAATAATATTTTGAATTTTTTTATATTACATTAAATTTATTTATATATTTATATAATATATAAATAATTATAGGGTTATTTTAGTATTACTGAGATATTATATATATATATATTTTTTTTGTGACTTTATTAGAAAGGACAGGGTAGATGAGACAGGAAATCATGGAGCGGCGAGAGAGCGGAACAGGGTCGGCAAAGAACCTTGAGCCGGGAATTGAACTTGGGTCGTTGGAAGCGCAACTGTGTGAAAACACAAGGCTGTTCATATCTCAAGGCCGACTTCATATTTTATTTGTATTTTTTAAAATATTAAAATTTTATACTTTCCCTTTGCATTTCAATTTTATTTAAAGTTTTAGATTTTTTATTATTATTTTTAATAGCTTTTAACTTTTTTTTTTTTTTTTTTAAATATGTCTATATAGTTGTTATTAATTTTTATTTCTGTTTTAAGCTTAGTGACTTTAGTACATCTAGTTAAAATAAATTAAAATGAGAAATTTTGCTTGGTTATAGTTTAGTTTTAAGTAACTATAATAATCCTGACACACACACACACACACACACACACACACACACAGAAGTTTGAAGTTAGTAATACTGTTAAATATTATTACCATTTAAAATAACTGCTTTCTATTTGAAAATATTGTAAAATGTAATTTATTCCTGTGATCAAAGCTGAATTTTCAGCATCATTACTCCAGTGTTCAGTGTCACATGATCCTTCAAAAATCATTCTGATATGATGATTTGCTGCTCAAGAAACATTTCTGATTATTATCAATGTTGAAAACGGTTGTGCTGCTTCATATTTTTGTAGAAACAGTTTTTTTTCATGGTTCTACGATGAACAAAGAGTTCAAAAGAACAGGATTTATTTGAAATAGAAATCTTTTGCAACATTATAAATGTCTTTCCTGTCACATTCGATCAATTTAACTCCCTGAGGACACGGAGCCAGGTCTCACCTTCTCCTCCAGACTCTTGAGGATGTCCCTCAGAGCGTCCCTGCAGCAGTGCTGGGCCGCCTGGAGCAGCTGATCGGCCAGCGCAGAGATGTGCGGCTGCAGCTGGGACACCACACACAGGATCTCCCTGGCCTTGGCTGTCTGATCTGGAGGATAGTAAATGCACTGATATGCTGTGCTGTAGCTGGTGGACATCGAACAGGAGCGAGAGAGAGAGAGAGAGAGAGAGAGAGACTGAATTAATAACAGCAGGCATCATCTTACTCATCATCAAACAGGTGTGATTACAGCACTGTGCACAAAATACACTGTGACAACATCAATGCAGCAATCTGATCGGGAAATATCTAATAAACCCAGACGAACCAATTACAATCCCTGCATGAATACTGCTCACATCCTGAACATCACGGCCTGTGTTTCATCTGAGCTCAGGAGACACTGGTAGGCAATAGAAATTGCTCTTTTAAAAAGAATATATCATGCATTTTTAGCTGGTCATTTTCTCCCTGATGGCCATTTACACAGTTTGTTGCCAGAAAATGTCATAATTTACTTTTTCGTGACGCATTAAACTCTCTCTGACCCTCGGGATGTTTATATAAATGACCTCTGTCTGCGAATATCACGACACGTCTCAAAATGGGCGGAAAGTGAATGATGCCAGACATGAATTCAGGAAAAATGTCTTCAACTAATTTCCTGCAACTTACCAGTCATTCAACAGTATGTGACGACAATATAAAAAATATACATATTTTTAAATAAATGTTAAAATATTAATTATATTAATATTAAATATTACTATAAATATTTAAATAAATAATATAAATATTAAAACATAAAATAGTTACATTATATATGTATTATAAATATATATATATATATATATATATATATATATATATATACACATATATATCATTGTAATATATAATATATTACATAATATATATCCTTATATATATATATCTATCTCTCTCTCTCTCTCTCTCTCTCTCTATATATATATTGTTTTTGCATTCACAAGAAATTTGATTTATTAAACGTGTTTAACAGCATTACATTAAACATGATTAACTCTAAATTGCCTAATTTGACATTATAAGCGTAACTCTATTGTGACACTCACAGACCGTGTTTCAATTATAATCACACTTATTGTGCTTTTATGATAATTCAGTTCAGCCATACAAAGGATGGAAATGACTTGAGTGTTATTAGTCCCATCTGGATTTCATTTATAATAAATTTGCCATTAAAAATATTTCTCCATCAATTACTCATAAATTAAAGTGCTGCTATGTGTCTTGAACTCACTCCCCTACAGCGGCAGCGTCATCAATTCCAGTTTCTCTCAATACAGTCGTAAATGTGTCCACTTGAACGAATACATGATGATAAGTGCTTGGATGTTAGATAAATAAGGCCTTGAAGAAAGTCCTCTAGCGGCTGAAGACAAAGCGGCCCGATCACAAATATCCAATTCAAGCCCGCTATTAACGGCAGTCGTGATATTTCTTTAGTATCAAACACAGAACGCGTCCACACTCGAACGGCTAGGTGAAAAGGGCAAGTGCATAATGAAGAGAAGCTGTGCGGTCTCGCCATCCGTCTCTCCTGCTCGTTCAGCTGGACACCAGTCAGTCTGTAAGTTTGTTTGTGACGCTGGAGATTAGAGACGGCGTTAGTGTCCTGATCCTGGATCAGCGTATCCAGGCGAGACTCACAGAGTCGAGGCTCATGGCTTCAGATAATTGGCTCTCGGGAGGATCTCTAACCATCGCAGCTCTGAGCAAATAAAAGGCCTTGCTTAAAGAGAGGAGACGCACACCAAAGGAGAGTGAAATATATGAGAGAACCTCCATAACACAAGGCAGCGGACTCATTTAGCAGGTCTATAATGACACAACACAGCAGGAACATGCCAGTTAATGTCAGTGTGGGGGAGCAACTGGCTAAAACTAGTGATGCAACTTCATAAAATGAACTACATTTTCATTTTTCCAACAAATTTAGCAGTATAATTTGACAAGACTACTTCATTGCTGTGAATCAGGACAAACCAATTAATTGATTACCACCGATTCATTTGATTGATCAACTAATAGTATTCACAAAAGTTTCTCCAAATAGTCTGTTTAAGAGAAACAGTTTGTTCAGATGGTTCATTTTCACTGGGAACTGGGCCAAAACATAGATTTATTCATTGATTTGAGTCAATGTTGCTATAGTGTATTTGAGTTTGTTTTGATCAAATCAATTCATTCAGGCAGCTCATTTGTTTATGAATTGGTTTCAAAAAGATTTGCCGATTCATTTGAGTCATCATTCAAATTAGTTCATTTAGACAGTTCATTTCAACAAGTTGATTCAAAAATAGATTCACTGATTCCTTCGAGTTATCACTCAATAGTGTTTAGAATCAGATTTACCGAATCGTTTGAGTAGTGTTCACAAAATTCATTTTGTTTTAATCAAACAGTTATTTTTTGATTCATCACTCAATGGTGTTTAGAAAAATCAATTTGAACGGTCTGTTTTAGTGATTCAATTTAATTCATTTCAATAAACATATTTTAAAAATAGACTCATCTGAGTTATCACTCAGTAGTGTTCACCCAATTCCAATCAAATCGATTCTCAGTTCATTTCAATGAACTGGTTAAAAATAGTGTTTAGAAAAGTCAATTTGATCTGATTTAGTGATTCAGTTCATTACAATGAACTGGTTTAAAAATAGATTCACTGATTCATTGGAGTCACGTACAGTAGTAGTGTTCCAAGTGTGCCTATTTATTTGTTTGGTAGCACAATAACTATTTAGTAAAATTTAAAATCCATAATTATGCATTATATAGAACTAATTCAAAACAATTTTATTGTGCCATTAGCTATTCCTAACTTCACTGCAACTTCTTCAAATTGAGTAGCTGCACAATATGACAGGAGAACAACTCTGATACTGATGAAACAAAACCATTTTAAAATCGATTAATGGCAGTGTCCTATAAATCAAACAAATGAAAGGCAGAAAGGGTGTGGCGTTTCATCACAACACTTATTAGGATGTGATTCACAGGAAGTGGCAGGGACATAATGCCATCTGAGACCTGTCACGATGGCTAATGACTTGTTGGCCGTACACCTCAGGAGAGCCAGACCCGATCGAGTCTGAAGAGGTTCTTTATCAACCTGGCTTCAAGAAAACAGCATTTGTGCCACACTCGACTCATTCATCACAACCCTCCAGCCACTGCTCCCAATCTCAAAGCCCAGGCCGAATCTGCAGAAGTACTTTGCATTTTCATTTACCAGTAGGCAAAGAAGATGGCATATTGAAAAACAAGGCAGAGACAATACTCAAATGTATACTACTCAGAATATCATTGGGAGATTGTAGTCAGATTCATTTTAGCACGTCAGTTCATTCAGCTGGTTCATTTAAATGAAATGATTCGAAATAATGACTCACAGAACCAATTCATTCATCAGTCAATTGTGATCCAGAAAGATTCTGTGCAACATTTTACGTACAAGTAAAAAATATATTTTTTATTATATATTTTTTAATTTAAATAGAATATTTAATATTTTAATAGAATATCATTGTTTTATATATATATATATATATATGATCATTTAGAAATATTTTAATAATATTATAGTTTATATATATATATATATATTATAGTTTATATATATATATATATATATATATATATATATATAAACTATAATATTATTAAAATATTTCTAAATGATCATATATATATATATATATATATATATATAAAACAATGATATTGTGTTATTGTTAAAATAAATATTACAATACTATATTAAAATATAAATAATAATAATAATAAATAAATAATATTACATTTTTTAAGTATTTATATTCTTTAATGGTCTTACGTATGTAAAAAATGGGTTTGTTTAGTTTTATTAGTTAATTTTTTTCATAAAATCACATTTAATGTATTTTTTAAGCGTACTGATATCCTTATTATGTTTGTGCCAGATACATCTCTTTTAAACGATCGTATTTGATCATTAAATCATCTGCAAGATATGGTCTGTTTTGTAAATTTAGCATAGTTAGCTACATCTGTTTGCTTGAATTGAGGTCAACTTATTTTTTTCTAAATTTATCTACTTTAAATTACCAGCTACCGTGTTAAAACATCTTCCCCAAAGCCTCGTTGTCATTAAATTAAAGATACTATCTACTCTAAAGTCTATTAAGAACTACAGTTCTTCAGAAGGGTGCGTAACTAGCCTAAAATCATCTACACCGCAGCATCAAACAATCGCAGCATGGGGGAAAATTTCACCACAAAACAGCGGGAAACATTTCAAAGGAGCGCTACTGTTACCCACATCCTCCATACACAGATCATGAACATCTGTAAATGTGCAGTCTGGATATTCATAAATGATCAATGGAAATAGAAATGATGCTAATGAGAGAAAAAGGAAACGCAAAGCCCCTCAGTGCAATCAGGCCCACGTCTCTGGTGTATCTCTCATTAAATGTACAAATATAAAAGAAGAGAGAGACGTTTACATCACAGGGCAAGAGTTTACACCAGGCCAGGGGTTGTGGGTCTGTAATATGGAGAAAGCACTCATCCCAGCATACAAAAAATATTCCCATTAAGTTATAATTCTCTGAACATTCAATACATCCATTTTTAAAATGTTTTTAAATGTTTTATATGAACTTTAATGGAACGTTCCATCTTTTTTTTTTTTTTTTTCATTTTTCAAACATTATCGGAAAGTTACTTATGTTCTCTGAATGTTCTGAAAAAGTAGTCACTTTGGTGACTAAAATGCTTTGAGAACTTTGGCCCATTAAAGTGCCTTAAAACGCGCAGCATTATTCAATGTGTTGACGTAATTTCCACTGAAACTGGAAGTCAAGGCGGGACATATTGATCAGCTCCTCCCCTTTTTTAAAATAGCTGTTGAGCTCTGTAAAGCCTCGGCAGTTTCCTCCAAATCTCCTCCATATCGCTTCGAAATCTAGCATTCTGTGCAGAATTCAAATGGGTCCGATACGTTTTGTGGTCTGCGCCGACTCACGGATATGATCTGCTCTTTGCTACCGTGTCTCTGTGTGCGAGCTACGACAGTTCATGTGACACTAACGAGAAACCAGACTTCATTCACCTCAATGGAACGCATATTTACACTGTCTGAATCATTCCCTGTCCTCACCATGTAGAAAATAGTAAATGTGTGAACAAATCACCGATTTCAGCCACAGCTTCAGCATCTATTTATAATGTAGGGGGCGGGACGCTTTAGATTCTAGAGAGCATTTGATTGGATAGTAAATCTAATGAAAAGCTGAAGTACAGCGTGATGTCATCAAAATCATACATCCATATTGGTGGATGTAAGTTTTGAATACTTATATCTGTAACGATCGTCAGCTGAAGTGTCCGCGATCACCACTGGAGGGCACTTCGGCTGACGATCGTTACATGAAACAGAAAGAGTGACAACGGGAAGACAAGACAGATATAAACGCTTGGAAATGACAACGATAAGAAGATCAAGACCTAACAGTGAGTGTGAGGCTGAATGTCTTTTATGGTTTGTAAAATGAACTGCAGCTGGTAGAGGTAATCAGTGACTGGGTAATAGGCTGCAGCTGGTGCGGTAATCAGTAATAGGGTGCAGGACTTCTGGGAAATGTAGTCTGTAAGCATTAGTGGGAGTGTGAGTGTGTGATGTATAGTCCATGGCGAAGTGCCCTCCAGTGGTGATCGCGGGCACTTCAGCTGACGATCGTTACAATATCTTCTAAATTTGAATTTTGTCATTGTTTTGGAACACACTATGTTAGTAAGGCTAACATATTCAAACTAAAAGCCAAACAACTTCAGTTTTGATTTTATAGGGACTTTAAAGACCAGATAACTGTAAACGAACATTCTATTAATGTCACTGGAACTGTTACGTTTGTTTAGAACTTTCTTTTCAGAGAACCTTGCCAGAACGTTAGCCAATGTTCTGAGAACGTTCCATGTTAGCTGTGATGTAGTCAAAGTAAACACACTCAAATCCACCAAAAAAAACCTCGATCCCTCCATCTGGAAGAAGATGATTATCATTGTGCAGAGAGCAAATCGACTGCTAAACGACAGAACATTCTAGTCATGCCGACCCACTCAAATTAAAGGCAAATAAAAAGCTTGTGGATGTTAAAGAGAAATAAATGCTCGGCCTCAGGGAACCAGAGAAATGGATATTGATTGGCTAACACATAGCAGGCCAATCAAAGCCACTGCAGCTGCGTATTACATCGGGCCGACCGTCTACCCCTGACCTGATGGATCAGTCCGATCGCTCCCCGGCCGCCTTCCCTGCTTTGCTCTTTAGGCAGAAGAAAAGACAGATGGCTCTTTCATTTCGCTCTCAGCGTCCTTTATTCTCCAGCACCCTTTTTCCGGCGATACATTAATAATGGCCAAGAATCGCGTCTGTCCTATTATTTGTCTTCTAATCAAAGAAAAAGTTAAAAGGTTGCTTTCCAGGAAGACCCAGGCGGATGTGTGAATGAATATGGGTTTCCTCGTGAGGTCATCTCTCATTATCCATTAAACTACACAAAGTGGTTGTTGCAACTGTCCACACACGAGTTCCTAATCGTGTGTGAACATCCCCTTTATGTGTTCAGAGATTAAAAACAACCTACAATGGAAGTTAAAAAGAAAATTTTGCATTATTTAGTTATCCTTGTGTCTTTTTCTTCAGTGGAACATGAAAGGAGACACTCTGAACAATGCATTTGGTCGCACTTTTTAATGCAGTTACAATTAATGGGGACTAGAAGTTCTAGGCTTCAGAAAGGACTTAAAAGTCCCATAAAGTAGCCTAGTCTTTGAAAGTAGCTTTCTGTGACCAGATTTAAATCAATACTCAATCTGCCACAGTTCTGCTTAGCCGAATTCATTCTTTTAAGTCGGATCTTTCCAACGAATCAAACGATTCAGGTGATAAAATCAGTTTGAATGATTCAATCACTAACTGGACTGATCTAGTGGAGGATTTGAAACTGTTCCTCACACACAACTATAATCAATGTTGAGGAAAGTTTCTTTTAAATGTAATGCATTACAATATTGCATTACTCCATAAAAGTAACTAATTTTGTTACTTTTTATGGAAAGGAATGCGTTACAATACTTTTGCATTACTTTTTCTCATCTGGGCTGGGCCATTTGCTTGTTTGTTTTTACAACAACAAAAAAGTATATTTCTGCCAAATGTAAAAACCCTTTCACACCAAAAGTGAAATGAATAAACCCCAGGCTGAAGGAAATGTAAATTCACGTCTGTACAGTAAAGGGCGCATTCAAACAAACAAGCCTTTCAGCTGTGCTGCTATCCTGGAATATAGACGAATAGGACGCAGAAGTAGTAAATGAGTAAATGTATGCTCACATTTAGTCTAGAATAAGCATCATGTTCACACAGTGCACACAACACCTCTGCACTCCCGATTTCTCTCAACATGGGGACAGGAGAGCTGTCAGTCAATAAATGGGAAAACAAAGTAACTTGTGTTACTTATTTGAAAAAGTACTCCGATATTTAGTTTAAAAGTAATGCATTACTTACAAGTTACTTGAAAAAAGTAATCTGATTAAGTAACTCGTGTTACTTGCAATGCATTACCCCAACACTGCCTATAATATGACTTCAGCGGACTTGAAACATGGGACACAAAGCTTATAAATAAACTTTTACATTGCTTTTGTACCCTTTTTCAAGCACGAAGATCTTAGTCTTCAGTCATTGCGATTGCATGTAAAAGCACAATCTTCAATCGTTACAATGAAATTCACAACATAAGTGCCCTTGTTACATGTTACATGTAGTTACTATAGTAATAACTGTAAATTATGCATTAAACAAACCCTAAACTAAACCTAATCCTAATGCTGTAGTAAGTGCATGCAGTTCCTCAATATTACTCGGTACTTAAATGTATAATTAGACTGCAACATCAACACCTTAATAAAGTGTAACCAAGTAAATTATGAGAATTTTAATTTTCGGGGTGAACTTGCCCTTTAACAAGCATCTTTACCTTTAAATGCAAATTTAATACTGTGCAGTTTTAATAGAAAGAATTCTAAAAAAAAAAGAAAGAAAAAAAAGGAAGTACTCACTCAGCTAGTGAGGCAGTAAAAAAAGGAAAATCTGAGCATGAAGTAAAACATTTGCCAAGTCAAAAAAGAAACAAAATGAGGCCTGTATCAGCCTGGATTAATGTGCAGTGCGAACGCTCTTCAGAAATTGATTTCTCTCTGGTAGAAACGGCAAATGTCCTTGCCTCGTATCAGTGGTGAGTGCGGCTGATAAATCTTCCCGCCACTGGAGGCTGGAAACTTTTGAAAAGATGTTGAATTTCTTCACACTAGTATTCCTCTGTCGGTCAGGCTCAGTAACATAAAAAACCCAGGCACTGTAAAGAAAATAATTGGACTTTGCTTGGTTTTTTTTTTACAAATCTGTCCTCAGAGGGTTTGAGAGAAGTACAACTCAAATGATAAAAACTGGACACATGATCACGTCGACAAAATCACCCCCTAAGACTCCA
Source organism: Zacco platypus (assembly GCA_038088235.1). Taxonomy (NCBI): domain Eukaryota; kingdom Metazoa; phylum Chordata; class Actinopteri; order Cypriniformes; family Xenocyprididae; genus Zacco; species Zacco platypus. The sequence goes on along the minus strand of CM076084.1, from coordinate 36,628,661 downwards.
AGACTGCATCCACAAAAGCCAGCTGTGATCATTCACAAAGTACAAAAATGCACAGAACTGAATAAGAGAAAGCTGTGTTGTGGAGCTCCTCTTTATTGGATTTCACAGGGGGCTGAAATGACATGCTCTTCCTTCTTCTTTAGAGGGCTGAGAATAAAAAACACCCATATATTTGAATTGTTTGGTGTGACGGCAAGGGCAGACAAACTGCTCAATGACTGCCAGAACGCTACAGTCAAGACATGAGCTTTCTGATTAAACATCTCTGTGAGGACAAACTGAACAGAACATTAAGGAGAAGGAGTGGGAGATCGACGACAGAGAGAGAGACCGTCACAAACATGTGACAAACATGTCAGGAGAGGCTCCAGAGCTGCTCCAATGGGATCCAACTGGGAAAATGTCAGACTCTGATGTTATTAAAGTCATTAAAGAGGGAGACAACAAGACTACTATTACTGTATATTCCAGGAGCACCAACAATTCAAAATTTATGCTAATGTAACTGAAGTTAAATTTCTGCAATCACAAGTGAACACTGATTACTCGTGACAGTAAAATCATTGCACATCCAGACTGTCAAAGTGGTTTTAGCCTGATTTTGATAAAGACAATTCATGCAAGAACACTGTAAAGACTAAAAAGGCTGATCTACTGCAGCAACCACCCAGAACACACACACACACACACACACACACACTTTTATGGGGCTTTCCATAGACATAATGATTTTTATACTGTACAAACTGTATATCCTACCCCTAAACCTATCCATCACAGACAACTTTCTACATTTTCAAAAAAATATTTTCCTCATCCACACGCACCAAGAACTCTTTCACAACCACCTAGCAACACCTCAGCAACCACTTAGAAGACCTTAGAATTCACATAGCATCACTTAGAACTGCTTAGAACATCAGATCAACATGCACACGCACACAAATAAAACACCTAGAACACTATTGTAACCACCTAGCAACACTCTAGCAACCACCTGGCATCACCCTAGCAACCACCTACACTGCCCTTCAACCATTCAGAACTCCTTAGAATCAACATATAGGAGGATGTCATTCAGGAATGGTCCCTTTGACTTTTGGGGTCCCCCAAGGCTCTATTTTGGCCCTTTTATTGTTTTCTCTATATTTGCTTCCTTTAGGCTCTATTTTTGAAAAGCAGGGCTTGTACTATCATTGCTATGCAGACGATACTCAACTTTATTTGCCCCTGAAGCACAAAAATGGCTTAGACTCCATCTGTTTTTCCAAAGCCTGGATTTCGTTACATTTTTTAAATCTAAATGAGAGGAAAACAGAGATCATGGCGTTTGGGCTCTTTTGAAATCCCAAACATTTCTCATTTAAATTCTGGTGTTTTATCTTTTTCAGTTAAATCATGTGTAAAAAAAAAAAACTTGGGCATCTTATTTTGTTAGTGCACTTTGTTAGCTGTTCCAAATTCAAAGTAAAAATCCAGGGGTGATCAAGCTTTTGCCAAACCCGCACCTAAACTTTGGAACAGTTTACCAAGCCATATTAGAAATGTACTGGTAAACTGTTTTGTTTGTTTCAGAAAAAAAACTCTTTAGTCTATACAATGAAAGTCAGTGTGGTTCAGTGTTGTTTTGGACTTTAATGTTCTTCAAAATATCTTCTCATATATTTTACAGGAGAAAGAAATGCATGCAGACTTCAAATGACACGAGGGAGAGTAAATGATGTAAATTTTCATCTTTTCAAGTTTCAATGTCCAATCCCATGATGAGTGTGTGTTTCTTGTGATTGCATATATTCCTCCACTCAGATTGTGTGAATATGAATGTGAAATCCAGGCTTAACTGTAAGTCCAGACTTCATTCAAAATCAATATGGCAGAAAATCATAGCGCTATCGAGTTCACGGATCAGGACGACTGGAATGTGTGAGGAATTGTGAAATCAACTGGATTTGACCGGATTAACCGATTGATCAACTTAAAGAGCCTTAATGAGGAAAAATATTTGAGCCTAAAGGAAAAAAACATCAACAATATTAACTTCAAAACGATAAAAATATGCGCATGTGGATTAGCGTTCTGCTTCCGAATGATGCAACCTTCGTACAATTCCCTAGAAATGCGTCTAAATGTGCTGCAGCTCATGCGGCTTATATTTCTCTCAAACAAAATAATCAATTTACACAGTGCGAGTGACTGAGACTCACCACTATCACTATGTGCATCACACAAAGTCAATATGCAATTCGTTTATAGTGTTTTTATAGTGCTTTGCCACCCCTTTTCCTGAGCTTGACAGCCTGTAGTCTCAAAATAATGTTCTTCAAAATATTGAATTTTGTTTCTCAGAATAAAGACACGGATGACAAGGATTACATGAAATTATAATATCTCATTAAACGAACTAACTCCTCAATGCTCTTGTGTTGACAAATTAATCTTGTATAAAATCGTATCTGCGCGAATAACATACAGTAAATGATATTTTGTATTCAAAAAGCGAACTTCCCTAGTTTATATCTTTAGTCTGATGCACAGATGGAGGCTTTCATGGTTTGATAAAGGTGTAAGAAAAGAGAAAAATAATCAGAAGTGATACACATGAACATGCATACGCGTGGAGACTGACCTTTTCTTCTCGGATTCGTATTTGCTGAGCAGTTTCTGCAAGCCTCCGTTCTTGAAGCCTTGCGAATGGGCTGCCGGAGCTCCTACTGTGACCACATCATAGAAGGAATCTGTGGAGGAAACAGCAAACATCCTTCAACAGGCCTCGCAAATCACAAACAAGCCCAAGGCGCACGATTTACGTTTATATTTCATCTTGTTTTATGTGCTTCCTGTTGTTTTGAGAATACATCCAGCTGAAGAACTGTGATACATATAATAAACAGGGTGCACCGTGAACGACACGCTGTTTAGACGAATTTAAACATGTGATGTGTTTCAAGAATGGAAAGCGCCTGCGCAACAGTAGGGCTCCAGAATTAATGCTATTGAATATCACCACTGACATGAACTAGATAGTAGTATACGCTTCAATTTCATCAGAAAGCTTGCATTTTATTGTCAAATTTCCAGTTAGAAAACAGTACGACACTACCCACAACGATACCCATCACAATCTAGCTTTACACAGTCCCTTAAAGAGACTTTTTAAGCGCATTTTGGGATAACGCATAATAAAATGCTGAATAGAAGCGCCAATTTGTGCATAAATTAGACAAATGTGTATTAACAAATGCGCTCAACTGAGTTGGATAATTTTTTTTATGCGATACGAAACATGCACATAAACTGCTATGGAAACACTTTTACAGAATAAATTTCTTGATGTGCATCAAAAAAGATATGACTTTCCAATGGGACGGCATAACTGGACCAACCAGTGGTCATTCTGTAATACCTGAGCAAAGTCGGTATAATTCCCTCCCAGAAGCGCGGTTGCGTACACAAACACTAGTCATCTGAATGCAAGACGTGACAGTGTTTACTGTGTTTAATCAAGTAATTTATTATATACGAAAATGAAGTGGCTTCTACTGCAGCTACTTCCATTTTTCTTAGTGATATTTAGCGCCAATTTATCATGAAGTGATTTGATTCTCTTCGACTCATTGGTTGGAAATAGCATTTTATTCGCAAACGTTTTATGCAATATTACAAATTTGCGCACAAGTTAAGTTTGCAACTTTGGATGGAAACATAGCTATTCACTCACCCTTATGTTGTTCCAAACCTGAATGAGTTTCTTTCTTCTGTTGAACACAAATGAAGACACTTTGAAGAATGTTGGGAACCAAACAATTGGTTAGCCATCGACTTCTATCAATGGCTAAAACGATAGCCATCGACTTCTATAGTAGAAATAAAAAAATACTATGGAAGTCAATGGCTACGTCAACTGTTTGGTTACCAGCATTCTTCAAAATATCTCCAGAAGAGTAGGCTTCTTTGTAGTTTATTCAATCGAGAGAGAAAAAAACAATGAATAAAATATCAAAAGCACAAAAAGCCGTGCCATAGCCCTCTTCCTACCAAACACGGTCTGAAAATTGCTTCCACCTCCTAACTCTGGACTCCCCCCTTACAACCCTTTCTAAATGCTCCTTACGCAACCCCAATAAGAGTCACCATTCATAACATATGAAGCAATAGTCACACAGATACAAATATTACATACAGTTCTCAAACTTAATCATGGTTCCAACTATCTTCTTTTGTGTTCAACAGAGGAAATAAACTCATACAGGTTTGGAACAACATGCAGGAGAGTAAATGATGGTCACTTTGATCAATTTATGAATACCACATGTGAATTGATTACTTTGTATTTTAGTCATTTTTCTTCACCTTTTTTAAAAATCATCTGAACATTACATCAAAACCAACTCATGGTCTCTTCAGGAGAAAATCGCAATACTCCAGGACCACAATCTCAGGCGTCATTAGTCCACTAAACATCCAGAGCCGTTTGCTAGATATGAGGAACAAACGGATCGCTCCATAAACTGCGTAACTGTGCCAATAATATATTCCTTGTATATTTTATATATATAAAATGTGTGGTTGTAAAACACCTGTGTTTGTTGCAACTGTTCAAATGGTGTTTTCAACACGCAGACATCATGAGATTCATTCCAATGATTCACCTCAGACCAGATTGCTTTGATTCAAGGCCTAAAACTCTCCACTTTACAGGGCCGCTGTGTCCTCCACTCCAACAAATAATGATTCCAAAAGGAGATTTGTTATAGAAGAACCAAAGCACCGTTCCAATAATCGAAATAACCCAATTCCACTATAAAGAACCTTTTGTGGAATGGAAAGATTCCATGGATGTCAAAAGTTCTTCATGGAATCATCAATGCCAATAAAGAACCTTTTTTTTTTAAGAGTGTACATGGAATATAGGCGGTTCCTTTGAGTCTTAATATGTTCCTTTATATACATTGACCCAATATACACTGAAAGAAAGTGGGAACAAAACGATTCACACATGAAATTTGTTGACCTGCCCCCTTTAGTTACTGTTGCTATGTGCTCTCATGTCACACAGTGAAAACTACATCGTGGAGCACAAGTTTCACTTTTGATGTGAAACAGTTTCATATTTAAAATATTGTCATTTTTTAAAGAAGTTTGAACAATAAATAGCGTCTAGCGTCTCTTTAATGTGTCGTGACAGATCGCTGTAGCTCCTCGTGAACCGATCATCTCTTCATACGTTCATTTATAGCAAATAAACATGAATGAACATCAGAAGGAATGTTGTTTCAAGCGCAGAAAGACGTGAGTACACACAGTTATTCAAGTTCAAGTCCAACGTTAATCTACTAACTCCTCTGACTGCTTTGTCAGACAAACATTCAGGGTTATGATTGGTCAGATCGCCTGTCAATCAAACTGTTCGCGAAGGGTCAATTGTGGTCCATTTTTATGATTTCACCTCGATTCCCAAAGCCACCTATGGAGAAATTGGATGTGAAATATCTTGTGCGGTCACTGTGGAGGTCATTCTTAGCATCTGCAGTATTTCTGCTAGATATATGCAAGGTCAGCCAATCGGCTCCACAGCAAGCGAGCGCAAAACACTAAATGGCAAATAATGATTCAGGCTCCTTCAAACGCGCTGACCTTGAAACACCGGGATCGTGATGCTGGCCGCCGCTACGGCTTCCCTGGCCGCTTCGTTCTTCCGCTAATGACGACGAGGTTCTCGTGAGACACCTCACATCCCACCCTCACGCTCTTGGCGCTCCCCGACCTATTCAGGAGCATCTAATTGGCTGTTTCACAACAGTGTACCCACACGATGAATACAGTGGCACATATACAGGTCAGGATCATCCGTCACACATGGCCCAATTTGGAGGCGATTTGTGCAGGTTCTTGCAGTCTCTATAAATGGAGGCTCTGATCAGGCACCTGTGTCTCTCAGTGCCGGAGATGAATTGTTTGCAGAAGACTAGAAATCTTTGAAGTACGGCTGTCAATTCAACACTAGTTTATTGCAATTAATTCCATACTGTACGAAAATACACAAAAATATAAACAATTGTGCCACCCTCATCTGCATGTATTTTCATACAGTATGGAATTAATCGCAATAAACCAACGTCAGCGATATTTTATCAATTTTTTATCAATATGCGATGATGATGTAAGTGTTTCAATGTTTTTCTTATCCTTTCTGAACCCACTTGACGCGGCTCTGCTGTGATGTTCGTTTAAAACACTGCAGAAATGCAGAAGCTCAATGCGAAGATGATCTTGGTGACGTCAAAAACACACTTTCTGCACAAAACGCATTTTCCGTGCTGCTTTTCCATTGTTTTCTATGTGAAGAAGCACTAGACAGACATCTTTGACCACTCTCACATCTCGCAACAGAGATCCGCATGTTTAGAAAGTCGTGTATTGTAAAGTTAAAAGTTTAACTTTTAAAAAAATATGCTTGAGACGCTTTGGTTCTTTGTATTAAACTATGCATAAATACATGATGATGTTTTGTTCATAATTGTTTATGCAATTTATGAAATTATATCTGATTTATAAACATTATTTTAAACGTTACAGAATGTTTGGTTGCACTTCATTTACAGTACATGCGCTTACATGTACTTACTTAAGAAAGTACTGGATAGCATAAGGAAACTACATGGGTTAAGGTGTAGGTTCAGGGTTAGTACTAAGTTATTACCCAGTTATTACAATTACTATAATAAGTACATAGTATGTGCATGAGGAGTAGGACTGTAAAATAAAGTGCTACCGACTTTTTTGAATACAGAGTGTCATGTATGCAAAAGTCATAATATTTTGCACATTGTGCCCTCTAGTGGTCTCAGGAGACAAGCCAAAAGCTTTCTGTCTAACTGAAATGATGCTTTTTAGCTAAAGTTAATTGTCTAAAGTTATTTTTGCTTATTAGTATGGTTGTGTAGTATTCTGATAATTCTCTTAACATGGGGACAGGAGAGCTATCAGTCAATAAATGGGAAAATATTAATTCTAATAACATGTAATTAATTAGATGAACCATTTTAATTTGACTCACAGCTCTAGTCAATGTGAAATGGTTTTTGCACCTCATTCTTCTATAATGCAACATATTTCGAAATCGGATATTCAATGATAAACATAAGCTGGGATTTGACATTTGAATCCGTGAATAGCTTTAGAAAGATTACAAAACACTACTATATTTCTAAAAACCAACACAAAACAGGTAGAAACATTTGACATGTTATGGTAGCTAAAAGCAGCGGAGTGGCTTGTCATCACTAGGCAAAAAAGAAAAAGAAAAACATCCATGGCATTTTGCCGGTAATAAGCGAACGTTGAAGGCCAGTCTGTAAAGTGCTGTCCACTACTGTCACCTCAGGACTTCTGTTCAGAGCTATGAACAAAACAGCCTTCTAGGAAATTGTGTTTGCGCAGCGTCCTTAAAGACACACCACCATTAACAACATGAGTGCAGCTGAATCGGGACCATGATGTCTGGCTTTTAAACTTTCATGCTGTCATTCAGCTGTTAATATCAGACTCTCTGTCATGGCTGAAGATGCAAGACATTCTGAAGACATTCTTCTGTACGTAAATATCACAATTTTAGTATTAGCAATCAATTACCTATCCATGATTACATTTTTTCTTTATGAAGTATTCATGTTCATATTATATACTGCATAGTATATACATTAGTGTTTTAAAAGGCTAGGGATTTCATTCAAATAAATTAATATAATATTATATTATATTATATATTTATATATATGTAAATGTGTGTGTGCGTATATATATATATATATATATATATATATATATATATTATGCTGTCAATTGATAAATTGATTATACACACACAAATATACATACATATATATATATATATATACACACACATATATTATGTATTAATCATGAGTAATCAATTTGACAGCATAATACATATATAATATATACGCGCACAAAGCGATCTGACAGCACTATATATATATATATATATATATATATATATATATATATACACATATTATAAATTGTTCTTTTCACTTTTCTATTCATCAAAGAATGCAGAAGAAATGTATAAAAACATTTCATATATTACAAAGAAATTATTAAACAATTCTATGAAAATATTACACAAAAAATAAATATTTTACAAAAGTATACAATAATATTAAGCCCCAGAACGGTTTTAATTTAATAGATTAATCAGAAATGCCTCTTAATCATCATGTTAGAATGATCATGTGACACTGAAGACTGGAGTAATGATGCTGAAAATCCCGCTTTGATCCCAGGAATAAATTACATTTTAATATTCAAATGGAAAACAGTTCTTTGATATTGTAATAATATTTTCCCCAATATCAAATAAATGCAGCCTTGGCAAGAAGACGAAACTTCTTTTAAAAACATTAAAAATCTCACCGATCCCAATATATATACTATACTAATTATTTTAAAGTGCTAAATAAAGAGATTCATTACTCTAAGCATTTAAAATCGATATTTCAAGCTTGATGCATTGGCAGCGCTTGTAAAACATCCATACATCTTCACAGTTGAAGTGCTCGCTATTATTTTGACACGAATCTTGTCCAATCAGGAACGAGTCTCCTGCTGTGCTGAAAGTGCACTGCTGTCATATCCTCATTTAGTCGTCTCAGTGCACGTCTGCACCTGTCAACATCTCCCTGCTGACCCCTTACTGACTGTACCGCCACCTGCCACTGGGACACATGTGTGAAATGGAGCATCAGAGGGTGGCGGGGCTAACTGCAGTTTGCTAATAGGGTGATGTACTGATCTTTGGGACCACCATGCACTGCTTCCCACGACAAAATAAACAGCCAGAAACAAAGCTACAAAAGGAGGAAGAAAAAGAGAAGCTGAGTTCGGAATCGCATACTAACATATCACTTTAACTACTACTGCTGCTGCTGCTGTGTATAGTATGTATACTGAGCACTGAAGGCATGACATATACCACAATGCAATGTTCTCGACCTGAGCTTACATTACATATAAGCAGGAAATAAATATATACATTATAAACAAATACATTTAAAGTATAAATACAGTTTGGTATAATTAAGTTTTTAATGATTTAGAATGAATGTATTTTTATTTGATCAAAAATACAGTAAAATCAGTAATATTGTGAAATATTATTATAGTTTAAAATTACTGTTTTCTATTTGAATATATTGTAAAAAAAATAAAATAAAATAAATAAATAAATATATATATATATATATATATATATATATATAATAAAAATATAAATTATATATAAAAATATAATTTATTCCTGTGATCAAAGCTGAATTTTCAGCAACATTACTCCGGTCTTCAGTGTCACATGACCCTTCAGACATGTTGCCACTCAAGAAACCTTTTTTATTATTATCAGTGTTGAAAACAGTTGTGCTGCTTCATATTTTTGTGGAGGATATGAAACACATTAAGCTTTCTAACACTGATAGTTGATAAAAACCATTATTAATAACTGAGTACCTATAATAACTGATAATATTTGTGCAATTGAAAATTCAGCTTTGCCATCACAGGAATAAATTACATTTTAAAATGTATTCAATTTAAAATATATTCAAATTATTTTAAATTATAATAATTTTTCACAGTATTTTTGATCAAATAAATGCATCCTTTCAAAAACATTTAAAAAATCTTAATTATTCCAAACTTTTATTAATATAAAACTTTATTTTTTAAAGATTACTAAGTTAAATCGATGACTCCCTAAAACAAATATCCAATGGGATGAGATCATGTGACAAAAGAGGCATATTACAGTTTGAAATATTTATAAATATGTATATGTACGTTTAGTATGCAGCAGGTAGTACGCTTGCAAGTGGTCGATTCCGAACACAGCCTGAGAATATGAACAGAGGGAATAAGAAAGCACGGGACGCACCTGTTTTTCTTGGACACGTCACCCGCATTCGCTGTGTGTGCAGGTTGATGGGAACGAACTCCAGATATTTCTGGCCTTTGCTGCAGCTGGGCTTGAACGACGGGCCTGGGAAAGATCACGAAAAGCCAAGCGTTTAAATATAATCTGGTTTAGTCATCGTTCAAGAACAAAACAAACAGGCAGAAGAGCACAAACAAACATCCGCTTCAGTCGAATTACAGCTCTCTTTACTCTTATTCTGAGAACGTACGCGTCGGTCGCGACGCATTACAGCGGCGCATTTGAATGCGTTCGAGTACAAAGTGACGACCTGATCAAATGAATGCCATGTTGGCCTGATTAAATTAATAAATAGAAGGCAATTAAACATCAATTAAAAGCAGAGTGCCTTCAAGCGAGGCCTTTCATTTAGACGTGTGAGGGGAGCGTCTTTCGCACAGGACGCATGAAAGAAGTCCTGGATGACCTTGAGTGACTCGTGCTGTAATAATGAATAATAATAAAGCACCGCTGCATCAAAACAGCACAATCTGATCACAGACCAGGCTGTTACAAATACCACTCTCCCAAATACCAGCTCATTTATTCTTAAATCCACTAAGCACAGGATTTTGCTGAAATTAGGCACCACCTGCTTTGTACAAAAACAACCCAATTAAAATCTTAAGAAACGGATACTGTAAGCCCCTATGGTGAAGCAAATATCGCCCAGCGACACACGGCAGGCTTTTGATCCCTTCAATGTAATATATGCAAATATAGCCAACAAAGACTCTTTGAAACGTTATCAGCACTCCTAAGAACTTTCAAACTCAACACATTATCTGAGCAACTGCGCTGCGAGTAGACAAAGAAATAATATAAATAAACTGATGATAAATAAATAAATGATAGGTTCATATAACGAAAGACAGCTACAAAATTAAATGGTGCATTTTTGTATTATTCCATTGAAAAATTTAGATTATTGTATTATCAATTGTCATTCTCATTATTTTTATACAGTGTTTTTTTTTTCTATGTCACAAAAGTAATAAATAAATAAATAAAAAATAAAACACAATTTAAAAATAAATAAGTAAACAAATAAATGCAAACTTATCAATTGGGTGAAAATACAAACTGTAATAGTCTGTAAATTAAAAAAAGAAAAGTAATGAAGTATAAATTAATTACCCCCCCCCCCAAAAAAAAAAATCTCAATAGTGATGTTGAGATATAGAATGTTAATAAAGTTAATAATTCACAAAATATCAGATGTTTTTTAATCAAAATGAGTACTACAAATACTACTACGAATAAGCACATCACAAACAAACAAGTAAATAAATGAATACATTTAAACTATGAGGAACTTGTCATGAAAAAAATGGTACACAAATAAAAAAAAAATTGTGATGGGCTTAAAATAGGCTTCATTTTGATAACAGCTTTTAATTTCATTTGATCCAAAGATAAAATTTCTTCCTCCGGCTTTTTTTTCCGGTGTCAAATATGATGAGATTCACCCATATAGTGTGTGGGCACTTTAACATGTAACAGCACATTCTCAATCGACAGCAAATGCACAAATTGACTCTTGAAAAAGTGAAGTACAGTGATAATTACATGTGATCGGACTCAAAGGCTCTGTGCTTTAAAACCCCGTGAACATCAATGAAAGGTTCTACACCCCCACCACAGCCCACTGAACAGCACAATCCACCTGCTTCCCATCTCAGCGAGCCACAACAACAGCTCAGATACTGCTCAATAACACTCAAGTATAGATTAGACTTGACACTGCTTTGACAAAATGCCCTTTTCATTTATAACAAAACATTCTGAGGAAGGAGAAAGTAAAGAAATAAAGAGCATTATCCACACGGAAACATGACCTTTGCCCAAACATTTTATCACTGCAGCAAGTTTGACCCTTGTTAAGATGAAAATGTACATGGTGAAACTTTTAACAAGGCATAAATTCACTACACCTCCACAGCATTATGTCGGGTGGGTAGAAACGGCAGTCAGAAGCACAGAATAAATTTATACTGAAAAAAATACACCATGAACCGAATTATTCAGTAGTTCATTATGTAGTGTAAACGTTAGTAAACATTTAATGCAATCACCCTAATTGAGCTTTGACAAAGCCCCGCCCCCTTTAGTTACTGTTGCTATGTCCGACAGGCCATCCGCTCTCACGCCACACATCATGTTCTCACGCAGTTAAAAACACATTGTGGAGCAAAGAGGACACTGACAACGTATGAAACAGTTTCATATTTAATATATTGTAATTTTTTAAAGAGGTTTAAACAATAAATAGTGTCTAGTGTCTCTTTAATGTGTCGTGACAGATCGCTGGAGCTCCTCGTGAACCGATCATCTCTTCATACTAGTTCATTTATAGCATCAAATAAACATGAATGAACATCAGAAGGAATGTTGTTTCAAGCGCAGAAAGACGTGAGGACACACAATCATTCAAGTTCACCGACGTTAATCTACTAACTCCCTTGACTGCTTTGTCAGACAAAATGGCAGATTCAGGGTTATGATTGGTCAGACCGCCTGTCAATCAAATTGCCGGCCAAGGATTAATTAAGAGGTATATTTTAAAAACGAATTTAAAAACACAGAAGTATGTCAGATTGTGGAAGTACATTGAAGTACAAAATATATAAACTAGTAAACTACAATTTCAAAGCGACCCGCCTCGTTTAAAAATAAAACGTCTTCATCTCATGTACTGTATACGTGACATTAATCAAAGGAACTCTTCATTTATTGTGTGAAACCTTTTCTAATGAGGACGATGAGTGATCTGTAAGCGACACTGATGCTGAGCACTTGCGGGCAGTTTAGCGATATTTCCACGAATGCTCTGTGTGGCAGCTGAAGCTCTGAGCGTGAGTCATGAGACGGGTCTGTCAGTCACACAGATGTGCTCTCTCCTGGGACACGGGCTAATGGAGGCGGGCCAGCCAGGCATGGCGGAGGAATTAGCCCCATCACACACACCATCTGCCTGTACAGGTGCTGTCGAGGGAAACCCCAGGAAAACTGACCACCCGTTCACTTGGTTTAGGGGTGGACACTTTGACTAAAACCTTATTACACTCTTAAAAATAAAGAACCTTTAGCATCCATTCCACAAAAGGATCTTTATAGTGGAAAATGTTATATAGATTATTTAAATATTCTTCACACTGAGAAAAAATGCTTCTTTTAAAGGGGTGGTTGATTATGATTTCAGTTTTTTAACTTTAGTTAGTGTGTAATGTTGCTGTTTGAACATAAACAACATCTGCAAAGTTACGACGCTCAAAGTTCAACGCAAAAGGAGATTTTTTCTTTTAAAGAATTCTCTGTTTAAGGACTACAACAAACAGCTGGTAGGGACTACAACGAGCTTCTTCCTGAGTTAGTGACATCACTAACCCTAAAATTTACATAAACCCCACCCCCAAGAACACACAACAAAGTGGGTGTTGATGACACCATTTTATGCCGGACCGCTTCACAAACGAGGGTCAATTCAACGCTGGATTAACAAAAGATTAACATGACGGCACATGCTAGTGATGAGTTGATCAACTCCACAGCAACTACATGAATTTATCCACTAACCGTTCATTCTAAAATTTGTAACTTCTTCCTGAGTTTCTCCATCAGTGTCGACTCATGTTTGAACAATGTAAGGCTGAACACCGTTACTGACAATCCTCATTTTGTCTGCGTGAGATTCTCCAGCTTTGTTAAAGCTCCGCCCTCTTCTGGAAAGCGGCCAGGAGCAGCAGCTCATTTGCATTTAAAGGGACACACACAAAAACTCAAATAGGGCAAATTTGACAAGCTATAATAAATAATCTGTGGGGATTTTGAACTGAAACTTCACAGACACATTCTGGAGACACCAGAGACTGATATTACATCTGGTGAAAAGGGGCATAACAGGTGACCTTTAACTGTTCACTGAAAGGTTCTTTGTGGAACCAAAAATCTTCTATAATCTTCAATCACTTACAGAAACCTGCTTTGGGACCTTCATTTTTAAGTGTAACTGAAATAAAATAAGTTTTCTTTTTAGCATTTAATTTCATATTTTATTTTTTATGGTTTTAATTTTAGTTAAAGGCCAGGGAGGAGATTTGTTCCTCCATGAGGTAGTTTAACGTTGTCTCTTTTCTTTCTCCCTACTGTACGCGTTCATGTGTTTTGGAGGAGGCGTGGCTTTGGAGACGCATTAAAGGGAGGGTAGGATCTTATGCTTTCAAAGCTAGCTCGCTATTCCTAGCCTCACTGAAAATGACCCTACCTTTATCTACAATAACCCTGGTGCCGAGTGCCATCATGCATGTTTCCTTGCTTCCATCACAGAAAGTACTGAGACAAATGTCTCCCGACTGGCACAGTGATACACAGCTAGCTGTCGGCACAAACGCCTCTGACTGATTCGGATGTTCTCCTGCTTCGCAGTAGGTCTCTTATGCCAGCATTTTCAGGGATTTCCTCCCGTCAAACAGGCACCAAAAATCCCAGGACAACAGCAGCAGGAGTAACTTGTGGTGTCTGCTGCCTGGAGGCTCATACAGCACAGACGCTCTGTGGTTTTGCAACGGCTCTGGGAAACAAATCAGCGTCTGAGGCTTATTAATCTGTTTTTTTGCTTATGTAAGGAAGCTAAAGTCATCATTTCCTCACCCTCATGTTGCTACAAAACTCTTATGATTTATTTTCTTCCACAGCACACAAAAGGAGATGTTTAACAGAATGTCCAAACTGCTCTTTTCCAAAAGCAATTTACATTTATGCATTTAGCAGACACTTTTATCCAAAGCGACTTACAAAAGAGGAAATTCGCTAAAAAACAGTGTCCAGAGTCTGCCAAAAATCACCATAAAAGTATCATAAAAATATAGAAACCTGCTGTGATGTGCCATTTTTATTTATAATAAATAATACATTTCTTTCTGTTCCTCATATAAAGTTGTCAGATGTCTTTGTTTGGACTTTTCTGCTCATTCATTTGATCAAAAATACGATGAAAACAGAAATACTGTTAAATATTATTTACGAAACCGTTTTCTTTTTGAATATATTTTGAAATGTAATTTATTCCTGTGATGGCTAAATAAAATAAAACAGTGTATATACAGTACATCTATTTTAATGATATTTTATGGTGGTTTTATGTTTTTTTTTTAGAAGCTGACACATGAATTAATTCACTATGAACTTTCACTACATGTTTAAATATCTCCTTTAGCGATCCACAAAAAAAAAAAAAACAGCACAAGTTTCCTCTGAGATGTGGAGTGAGTAAATGACTGAATTTTCCTGTAAAGAAAAGTCCAGAAAGCTTCTTCGCTAATCATTTTAATTACCCTTCACTCATTCCGAGGTTCAGTGGGGTCTTCGCTCGGATTCGTCTTACTTTGCTCTCTCTGACGGGGCGAGTGAGTATGTGGGTTTCACAATTGGCTGGAGGATTGACAAACAACAGGATTAGCTCCCAGTGCCTCTAATTCCACCGGCTGCAAACAATGCTAACACAAAATGATTAATTCATTAGTTAACACACTCTGAAGTATCCCGAGTCAGCCTTGTCTAATTAAAAATGAATTAAACGAAAGGGGAAAAAACACCACAGAGGTTTTGATTTTTTTTAATTTAGACCAGAGCCAAACGACTGCAATACCCGCCCCGAGGTGAAGAGGGCGGCGGGAGAACGGATCTGCCCTTTTGAGAAATGACTGATGAAAACCAAACACTCTCTCAAGCCACAAGTTGCCAACCTTGTTATAACTGATAACATTAGATATCAATAATTAATACTCTGCAGTGGCACTGCGGTGTGCGGATTATGACAACATCCCACAGGACAGGAAGAACATACGCAGCTTCAACCAAGAAGCTCCATTAATGACGTTGACTAGCTTAGTTTACAGGTTTCATTTTTCAAGATTTCATATTTGAGCTGCAGTGCTTTAAGTGTTTTAGCATGTTAACATGGTAAAATCCTGTTTAAAGGCACCAAAACACCCCACAAACTCAAAAGGAGTTCATGTTTATCTGAGGCTGTTGAAATGCATTGTACAGCAACATTTTAAATCCAGGAAAACAGGTCAAAGTTATTGATGACTCAACCTGCACTAAAAAGGTTTTTGTCCAATCAAATGTTCTCCTTCACACTACTGCCACCTTCACTCTTGAGCTACTATTATCGTTTTTATTCATATTTTGAATGAGTTTTTTTATTAGTTAGTTTTTTTCCACTTATATTTTAAAGTATTAAAGTATATTTTAAAATATTTTTAAATTTCTATTTTAATTTTTATTATTTTTTATTTCAGTTTTAGTTATTTTAGTACATCAAGATAAGTGTAAATGAGAAAAGATGCCTTAGCATTTTTTTTTTTAAATATTATTTTAACCCAGTTAACATTTATTTTATTTCAAGCATGGTTTTAGTTTTTGTCAACTATCAGTATGTCCCAATTCGCATACTATCCGTCCTAAATAGAGTTCGAATTAGTCATAGTCAGTCAAATCGTAGTCATTTTTCCAAAGATACTTGGATTGTCTGCTTTTTCCAATTAGAATCCGAAGTGGAGATCCGCGCACACTCTGACGGCTAAAACCGCTCACAACCCATTGAGCGTTAGAACTACAAACACGGATAAAAAGCGTTAAAAACTACAAACAGCACAGATGTGCGAGTCAGATGGTTAAATGGAGAGGTTTAGATAAATCAATTATCAGTATCTAACCTGATATTTATTCAATGTTATGCACATCTGCAACAGTATTGTGAACTTTTGTAATGATACGTTTGGCCATGAACTTTTAAATGCATCATTATGTTTAAAGTGCAAAATCATGAGGAGAGTTCTCCATATGAAAGACCCAAGACTTGCCGATCAACGTGCTACATTTCCTTCTGAAATGGTAGGAAATTAAATTAAATTGTATGTGGAGGATTTTAACTGTGACAAGATGATTGACAGGCCAGTTTATACAGTGACAGGATGCATGTAACTAAGCAACAGAGAGTCTGCTAAAGATGATGTATGTCCCAAATCTTGCATATTTTGCTCTTTTTCTTTACAAAAGAGTACATAGTTTTAGGGTGTAGTACAAGTAGGCGAATTGGGACTCAGCATATAATAACACTGTAGCCGATTAGCACGTAGCAAATCATGATTCACTGCCATGACTTAAACTCCTATTTACAAAGAAGAGAAAAGCTCATATGATACATCCCACCCAAACTTCCTGTTTCAAGAGAAAATATCACCAAGTAAACTGGAATTTCAAAACATTGCTTTGCAGCAAATTCACGGCCTTCAACAAATTTCAGATCAATTGCTGTGAACTGCAATGAAGTTATCATATCAGTTCTCCTGATTTGAGGACCATGATTTTTGTACAATATATTTAGTCTGCATGTTTAGTTTGGTCAACGCACTTATGCAGACGAATGTCACTGGTGAACTGCATTTATAGTTAAAAACACTGTGAAAAACATGATTTGAGACCCTTACATTCTCAGCTAACAAGTTTTTGGTTATCAGGACATTCTGGGAAGGTTATTTCATGGTTAAAATGAAACCTATGCTCTGTATAATTACTAGTTACCCTGCAATGTTCTGTGAACGTTAGTTTATGGTTGTAGTAGAATTAAACATTGTGTGACACTTTTCAGGAGAATCAACCAACAAATAGCTTACTTGCGTGTTTAAATTGCATATTAAGAATTTAAAAGTAAAAGACTGACACATGGATTTAAAAAAAAAAATACATAGCTCTCCATATCCCTTGTATCAAGAAGAAAAGGGAAGACGGGAATGCTCTGAGCGGGAACTGGGCGTCTGCTACACAGCAAACAAGATTAGAGGCCGATGTAGCAGCTGGGCACTCGCGGGCTGTCGAGAGGCAGAATAACCCGAGATCTTACCATCTCTCCTCTCCTCCTTCAGGGACGGACATGTCAACACCGCTCAGCTGGCAAAACACAAGCCTTCGAAATTTCATTCCTTAATATTAGCCTTGGTAATGGGCCGATCGATCAGGCAGATCAGTATTTTCGGCCTGTCACGACTGATTAGAAAGGGCAAGATCATCAATGACTATTTTTGCTTGGTTTGAGGCGCGACACTGCTGACAAATACTGGCATTTTGTGCTCCGGTTTATTTTTTCTCCAATGACATAGATCATGTTTTCAGGCTAGAGCCGGGCGGGATTGCGGGATATACCGTGCGACAGTAGCAATGTGTCTGACATATCACGTTTATATGGCGATCGCTACTGCAAAACGCACTGCGGCGACGTCTTATTTGTCATTTTGGCTTATGCGCTGTGTGTTTGTGCATCTGAAAAGCAGTCCATTTGTCCATTTTTTCAGTCAATTCTTAGTTTACTTAGTTTCTATGGTTGCATCGCTCCTGTGTAAAAAATAAGGCATGGAATCGCAGCATTACGATATGGCTTATTATTGAAAGTGACAAGTATGTGTTTACTGTAAACAAGCTTCATACATTCTAATGCAATAGAAGGCAGTTATAAAAGCGTACTACTTGTTCCTTTAAAACATGTGCAACCATGCAAGTTTAACATCACATTGAATGTGACAGCAAACTGTGAGCTGCGAATAAAAATTTGATGAACCAAGAAATTCTGCATGAATGCCGCTGGAGAAAAAAAAATCAGGACGGCACTGCTGATCAATTTAGTGTGATGTTGCATGCAAATTGCGGAAACTGTTTGCATGGGAAAAAAATTCTCATGCATGCAAAATGAGAAAGGTTGCGTGTAGGCTATGTGTGTGTGAGAGCATGCGTCACTGCATCACAAGCTTTACCAGTAAGTTTCTCGAGCTCCACCAGCGTGTCCTGGTATTCTTTGATGATCTGGTCGTAGCGAGAGATCACATCCTTCCGTAGGTTGTCCCAGTGTGGAGAGAGCTCTCCCAGATCTTTCAGCTCCTGTATCCTGTAAGACACAACATAAATAAATCACCATATTGTTGGCTTGACTTACAGCATTCCCATTTCGGACCTCCGAATAGGCCCAAATTCCCATAGACTTTCACAGAGTGGGTGAAAACTTTCATAAAAAGTAACAACTAGCCTACAACAATGTGCTAGAAACATGTAAAGCAACATAAAAAATTATAGCAATGTGTTAGCAACATGTTAATCATGATAACAGTGTGCTAAAACATGTTAGAAACATGCTAGTAATGTGCTAAACATGCTAGTAACATACTATCGGCGTGCTCAAACATGCTAGTAATGTGCTAAACATGCTAGTAACATACTATCGGCGTGCTCAAACATGCTAGTAATGGGTTAAACATGCTAGTAACATACTTTCGGCGTGCTCAAACATGCTAGTAATGGGTTAAACATGCTAGTAACATACTTTCGGCGTGCTCAAACATGCTAGTAATGTGCTAAACATGCTAGTAACATACTATTGGCGTGCTCAAACATGCTAGTAATGTGCTAAACATGCTAGTAACATACTATCGGTGTGCTCAAACATGCTAGTAATGTGCTAAACATGCTAGTAATGTGCTAAACATGCTAGTAATGTGCTAAACATGCTAGTAGTACGCTCAAACATGCTAGTAATGTGCTAAACATGCTAGTAACATACTTTTGGCGTGCTAAAACATACTAGTAATGGGCTAAACATGCTAGTAACATACTATCGGCGTGCTCAAACATGCTAGTAATGTGCTAGTAACATGTTAAAACAAGCTAACATGATAATTGTGCTAAAACATGTTAGAAACGTGTTAAAACATGCTAGAGGAATGTTAGAAATGTGCTAAAACATGCTATCGGCATGCTCAAACCTGCTATCAATGTGCGAGTAATGTTAAAAAAACCTTAAGATGATAGCAGTGTGCTAAAACATGTAAGAAACAAGTTCAAACATGTTAACTGTGTTAAAATATCCAACAGGAATGCTAACAATGTGCTAAACATGCCATCAAAATGTTAATACATGCTAGAAAAAAGCTATCAATGTGGCAAAGCATGCTAGTAACACGTTATCGGCGTGGTCAAACGTGCTAGTAATGCACTAAACATGCTAGTAACGACCTACAACATAATAGTAAAGTGTTAAACATGCTTAAACAAACAGCAATGTGCTAGCAACATGTTCATAGATAGAAACATACTAGAGCGAAAACATGCTATCAACATTTTATTGACTTCTTTCTCTGACTTCTCTGAGTAAAACCTTCAAATTTCAACCTGCTAAAAGTTCAACTTTCAGATAAGGCATTGTCAAGCCAACATCAAGTTTGTCTTTAAACTATGCTCATACAGTTACTGTTCTTGCTCAACATTCAACATCCAAAAGTCTGTGAGAGCACTGAATGAACTTCTACTTTGCATTCAAAATGCTAATTTTTGCTGTAATGACAAGCACTGGAGCTGACATGATCAAAACCTGCTCGAGCATGAGATGTTGAGCATCTTGAGCTTCAACAGACGCAAGAACTTCTGAATTAGGCTACTGGCATATTTTACACTCGCTGAAAGTTTTTTCTTCTTCTTTTTTTGGCCGTCAAGGTTTCTAAGAACACGTGAAACACTTTACTTCACTAAATCGAGATCTACGGGTTCCTCGTTGGATCTGATATAGTTTTAACTGCTCCAACCTTCAAGAAAAAAAACAATCCGCTGCCTTAAAATCTGCATTACGCCCAAATAGATTCATCAGACACCTGCGCTCCTTTCAAACTGCTAAGATCAGGCTGAAACGATCAGGGATGTTGTTAAAAATAAGCTTCAACTCAACTTTAGCACATTTCTGACATCAAAAAGTGGCAGAAGAACAAAACGAGACGTTTCTGCAGTCAACTTTCAATAAATGCTTATTTTTCACTAAGAAGAAGTTCTGAGTTCTGAATGCTACAGTACATTTTGACGAAGACTAAATATGACCGCTTCAAATCTGTATATGCAGGGACTACAAGCCACAAAACTCTTTCATGGGATCTTTCAAAAGAGATCACAGATGATTTTTGTACTCTTGAACAATTCATCAGCTGGATTTCACTCATTCAGTCTCATTCAACAGCAATTATACACAGACTTTCTCGTGTCACGCGGAGAGGTTCTTTTGCTTGACATGCTGTGTGTTGGAGTAATTGTTGCGTCTTTCATGTAGTCGTGTGAGATCTTCAGCAACTTGCAGCGCAACACCACGGTAGATTTTAATACTTTACAGGCTCTTATCGCCCCACACAGACTGGCAGAGCCAGGTCTCATTAATAAAAGGCTCAGGGATCTTTAATTGTGGAGGGAACTTCCAAAGGGAACAATGATTCATTTTCATGTAAATTCAAAGTCTCTGTGATACTTTAATAAAAATTTCAGCAATGTGATTAGCATCTTCAAAAGGAAGTAAAGGTGACAAGAGCTGCAGAAATGAAAGAAATGAGCAGAAAATAGAGATTATTGTTTCAATTGAACTCTGTTCAATTCTGTCCACTAGTCCTGGATCTTATCCTCTACATTTTAAAGCCTCAGTTTATGTGCAACAGAAAATGAAAATTGTTTTTTGCCAAAGAGAGTCTCTTTCTTTATAATTGCTTTCAATATATCAACTGTGTTGTGTATATATAACTGTGCTGTCACCTCGAGTTTCAGACAAAAATCTGCGCTTGAACACATCAAAAGGACTGCAGGAGACCGTCAACTAGCACCTGCATGTAAGTAAATAACTGTGTATATCAGCGGGGATCAATTAGCCTATTTTCCTCATTCAAAAACAGAAACGAAAACTGGGACTGCAGATATGATTACCATTTTGAAAATCTGAACACTTTCAATATGTGCGAACAATATTGAAATACTCAGGTAAGATGACGTAAAAGTAGAACAGCGTGTTCTTATTTTTATTCTCAGGCAATGACTTGTAAACTCAGAGTGCTCTCTCTCATCGATGGCCCGACGCCGATTCAACAGATGCTTATCGATGGCCCGACGTTGGCTGACAGTCAGCTCTGAGTGCCGCAGCCCTTATTATATTTCACAAAAGAAAAAAGTCATACAGGTTTGGAACTATATTTTCATTATCAGCTAACCTGACAATGGTGTCGAAGTGGCTGGTACACGGCACTAATGTACTGCACGGCTATCTAAACACAGAGACTGGAGCTTTCCATGTTGCTGTTATAGCTTCGGTTAGAAAAAAGAAAGAACGTAAAAAGACTTGTGTGCAAATGATTTGGTGAAAAGCAGAGAATAACTAGAGAGTGTATTTATGTGTGTGTGTGTGTATGTACGCTGTAGAGTTGCAGCCACTGGGCTATAATAATATTCATATATATATATATATAGCCTAAGTGACGTAGTTGTGTATGATTTGGCAATAAGAAACAATCTATACATTGGTCAAAATAGTGCCGCTGACTACACATTTAGACATTATCGGGAGCTCGTAAGCAGGGCTTGAACAGCCAAAATGTCAAATGCGAGTGGATTTCAGCATTGTGGTGTAACACAGTCACTCCTATTAGCCACTTTGGAGGGTTGAATTTTATATATGATAAATATATTTTCAATTGTAGTCTTCTAAAAAGGCATCTGAAATAAACTAAGTGCAATCTTGTCAAAAATATAGATTTTCGATACATATTGACACTGAAATATCTGAAATGCTTCCAATGCTCATTTTCCGCAGAATAGATGCATGATACCAGCTGCACTTTCTCTCTCATCTCTCCAACAGTGAATTGACACATAAACTCGCCTCCCCTGTTTCATTTGTGCTGGATGAATATTGTTGGTGAAACAGGGCTTGAATTTCAGCGTGGGATTGCGCATATTGCACATAATTTTACTCATTCCTGCAGATTTTGTGCTCACAACCAAAGTGTGCCACATAAAACTGCCTCTCAGTGCTAAATTGAGTTATTTTTCGCTGTTTATTGGGCTTAAACAGTCGAATACACACAAAATAATGTCAAAATGCCGGTCTTAATGAATATTCACATAAACACAGTCAGTTCTGTTGTGAGTGAACGTAAACAGTTGAGAAAGAAAACGCATGTGTAACAGTATAATGGATCTGTGCATCAGGTCTTAAAGTGACAGCAGCCTAATATGCCTGATGCCAAATAATGAGATGATATTAAAAATATCTATATGGAAGTTTTTCCCCATGGTATAGATGTAACTTTGGAAATCCACTAGCCACAGAGACTGATGAGCAAAAAAGTTATTGTCAAGCCGTGCTCGTAAGGTATTCAGCTCGGCTCGTAATTCCTCGCACATGATGCTAGCCGCGACCATACAAGCACCAACAATTTCCATGCGATTTCTCCAAAGAGAAAAAAAAAACGCCTGTGAGCTCGCATGACAGCAAAAATCGTACCGTTTACGTCCAACTTAAGATATGTTTTCAAAGATGTGCTGAAATGACGGTTTCATCCGAGTTTAACAGGATAAACAGCTATTACAAGTACAAATTACTGCAGGATGTTTAAAGATTTCTGCTTCAGCTATCAGTCAGTCTCTATCAAAAGACAAAGAGGTCTTCAGAATGATCTATTCTGCTCTCGTTCTTACTGTCAAACAATGGTTATCTAAGGAAAATAGGTGAAAAGGAATTGTTATTACTTCATGCCAAGCCAAAGCTGTTAAAAGTCTGAGAAGATCTTGTGCCAAAGTTGTCGAGCCACTTAAAAAAGCATCATATCTACCATCTTGTTTTGTTCAAAAGCTCCGACTTGAATTGTAATGCCGCTTTATCAGAATGTGCTTTGGGTGGAGCGGCGGCGATAATAAAAAAGAGATTTGTAGCGGAAAGAACGCACACGGAAACTTCTGTTTCATATTTTATTGGGGTTTGGGTGGAAGAAAGACACACTGATAAAGAGCAGAGCTGAAACAATAGATCTAAAAGCAGTACTGGAGTTAAAAAACCACAATATTTTGGCAGACAAGAGAGGAGAACACTGGAATTATGTCTAGATGTCGGTACGACGGGCTGTCGAGGAAGCAGCCACTCCGAAGCCTTCATTTCATGGTACGTTATGACCACCGTTCACTTTAAATCACCGGAGGCTTTGTGTCTGCTGTCAATTCGAGGAATGTGGAGGGAATAGTAATTAACAACAGTACCTTCGAGTGATGCAGGAACACTAGCGGTAAAAGCAGACTAGTCTTGATGAGCACTCACTTGTATAATGATGTTTCTTGTTTAAATGCGGACGCATTTGACACTTGAGTTTACGCTTGGCGACATCAAGAGAAAAGCTGATGATTTTCATCTGTCTGGCAGTCATTACAGAGCATCATTTTGAGTTGCTAAATATATATATAATATATAAATATATAAAATATATATAATTTGGAGAGATAAATGCCAAATGATGTGACAAAAATGTCCATTGCTCAATTTTTCAACCGATCAGTTTAAAAAAAACAAGTAGATGGATGGATGGATTATTATATTATTTAATTAAAGCTACAAATTGCGATGAAAGGGCCCTCGCACCCGGGCTCAAAGCCACCTGGAGGCAGTTCATGGCATGAACAAATGTGTTTCTGGGAGTGAATTAGGGTGCAAAGCATGTCATTTGCCGTTGCCAGCAGGTGGTGCTATGACTAACTGAATATTGGCATATAGATTTCTTTAGGCCAGGACTCTTATCACATGTGAAGTTTGGGGCAAATCGGACATTGTCTGCCTGAGTTACAACAGCTTCCATTTTCATGGTGACTTTGTCAGGCTGTCATGGACACGACTTTCAGCGGAAACTCTAGATCTTCGCAATTTACCGTCGGAACGGCTTTTAGATTATACCAACCAAATGTGATGTTTATCTGATTAAAGCTCTAGGAGAAGTTTGTTAAAATACTGGAAATGGCAAAAACTGCAAGACTTTTGCAGAGAAAATTCAAAATATCTCACTTCCTGTTGGGTTTTATTGGGCTGTTACGTGTCTACAGAATTTCATACTTGTACGTGAAACGCAGCGCGAAGGGCGCTAAATTTAAATTTTGTAGGTGGCGCTCTCAAGCCATTTTACCACGGCTAATTCTGAAACCCATATCAGACGTAAATGTTCATCTCTTCTGACGCGTGTGCAAAGTTTCATGAGTTTCCAAGGATGTTTAGGTCCTCAAAAATGCAATTCATTACGGAAAAGAAGAATAATTGACCGAGCAATTACAATAGGGTCCCCAGGGCGCTCGGGCCCTAATGAAAAATTGCTATTTTATTTCTTCCAATTCGTACAAATATATATATATATATATATATATATATATATATATATATACAATAAACAAATATCAGACACTGGTAAAACATCTATTCTAATACATTTAGCTATTTTATTTCTTCAGAACACGTGGTTACTTTAGCTCAACTTTTTGAATGTTTTTCAAAAATGCTTTTTGGTCCTAAAATTGTGTAGTTATGTTATTTTCCAGCAGGGGGCTAACTGAACCTAACCACTTTAACCTTGACCTCTAGGTTTCCAAACTGTCACAATCTGATGTCATTTCAAGTACTTAGTGCAGAAAAACATGTCTCGATACATCCATCAGGAAAATAACCGAGACTGGTGACGTAAGCCGACAAGGGAAGTCAATCCAGAGGTGAAGAGTTGATTTGTTTTTGATAAAAATCTATGAAGACATACGAAGATCATGAACATTTTTTTTAAATGAGGTGCACTGATGAATCATGCAAAATAAGTAAGAGCAGGAATGTGCATTAAGCAAGTAAATAGGTTGAATTTGCTCGACTGGTGAAGGACACACGCACTGAATGACACTGGATTCCACAGTGAATTTGCATTGACGTCAGTCCGATGAAAGCATAAAAATAAATACTGATAAACAAAATTTAGACAAAGGTCTCTCATTCATAATAAATAAACAAGAGCTTTTTACAATTGCTGAGAAAAACATTTCAGTGCCATGATGTGGGAGGATGCCAGTCACAAACCCCGAGAATGACTAACAGCAACAGAGATGCTCAGCAAACACCACTAATGATACAATATCAGCCTCGCATTGTGCTCGATTTCTTCTTTTTCTTCAAACAGGTTGAGACTTGAAGCTCTTTTAAGTGAATCGTATGCAATTGTGGTTAAACCAGAGCCAACAAAAGCAGCTGAAAGGTGAATGTGGTGCCCGGGCCGATAATTAGATGTCTAGGGATAGAGATGGCTGCTTAAGTTACCTGTCTGTAGCAGCGAGAGCAGGTGTTGAGGCCAAATAGCCTCCCTGAATAATGCACACATGATGATAATTGCTTAGCAGGGTCTGGATCTATGGGAGCTCCAGTCTGGGAATGTGTGTCTCGTCGAGTTAATGATCTCAGATTCTTCAATGGCCGAACACACATGTCCTGGTCTGGCTTAAAATGATTTGTAGTAGATGAAAATGTGTCTATGCTAAACTTTGGGGAAGTTTCTGAACATAATGCTGCATGCTGAGAAGTGTTTTGCATGTGCGTGAAGCCAGAAGCTCTGGGGAAAGAGTGAGGGCGGGAAACAAAGAGCAAATTAAGCAGTGAGCTCTTCAGCGTGTTGCTCTGCAGTGAGAAACAAGCTCACAAACGCTTTACAGTTGTCAAAGTTTTTGTCTAGGGTTTAGCGCGAGGATTAGACAAAACCCTGAATGGAAGAACTGACTCCGTTCAATTTACAAATGTTCATTTGAATTCAAGTGGTCACGTAACTAACAGGATGTAGAACTAGAAGGACAGGAAGTGGAATTTATTGAATTTCAATTCAAAGAAGTTCCGTACAATCACACAGAAGTTGTAGAAAGTAATTAATTTCACTAACTGTCCCTATTTATCCTCTGAAATGGAGATATGTTATACTATATATACCACAATATCCAATACTATAATATCTATACTTTATATATATATATATATATATATATATATATATATATATATATGTATATGTATATGTCAAACTAAACGGTTAATGACATCCAAAATAAAAGATTGTGTTACAGTATGTGTTATTATATACATACATGTATATATTTAAGAAATATTTATACATGTGTATGGGTATGAAGATATATATATATATATTTTTTTTTACATAACATATTGTATAAAAAGATAATATATATTCAAAAGATTGTGTTACAGTATGTGTTATTATATACATACATGTATATATTTAAGAAATATTTATACATGTGTATGGGTATGTAGATATATATATATATATATATATATATATATATATATATATATATATTTTTTTTTTACATAACATATTATATAAAAAGATAATATATATTCATATACATATGCATGTGTGTATTTATATAATAACATACTGTATATTATGTATGTAATTAACTGCAATTAATCGTTTGATTTATATGTGTGTGTGTGTGTGTGTATTAATAAAAAGACATTATTATAATGTTTTGAAGAATTGAATATTTTTAATATTTGTGTTGATCATGTGCATATATGCTCAGAAATGCAATACTATATTTAAAAAATATAATATAAGGTAAATAAAAAATATTAATATAATAATATTTATACACATTTAAATATCATTAAATACATAAAAATATATAAAAAGAAAATCTACACAAGTGATATATATATATAACTTGTTACATATGTCAAATTTTGTATTTAACATTTAAAAATAAGTAATAAACAGTAAAAACTTTGTATGTATTAGTGTGTGTGTGTGTAATATATATATTATATATATGTATATGTGCATCTTGTTTGATCAAAATTTGATTTATATCTTAATGTAAGTCCTTCTCGATTCAGTTCCGATCACACGTCCGAGCGCACATGGACAATGAGCTGTAGTGTCACGTCACTTCCTAACTCATTCCGTCTCCCGTCACCTGTCAATAACCGGCAAACCGTCTCCGGCCGCACCATCTAAACACATGCTAGTTCTACAGCAGCACCGGTTTGACAAACAACCACACTCTGTGTCCACTTTCTTTCGCAGATTTTCACCGAGGTGTGTGATCACACATTCGTCTGATTGAACTGCATAGGAACTGCGTTCTTAAAAAACATCCATGCACTGTGTCGGAGTGTATAATTGACTACTGTGCTTTAGAAACCTTTCCACTGAAGGTTTCCCGCGACGCGCTCTTGTTCTTTTCACCTCCTGATTCCACGCGGCTCGATTCTCTTTCAGATTTTGTCTTTAACGCTCAGGTAACAACGCTCCCACAACGAGATGGAGGGAGTAGAGAAAGCAAAGGTAAAATGAAAGAAAAGCAGGAGAGGGAGAGGTGGTTGAGTTTCCAAGAGAGAGGACAGGCGCTCTCCTTTGAAGTGTTAAACATCCTTGAATAATTTAGTGCAGGCTAAGTATAGCTCTAAAACAGCCATTTCCATCTCTGAAACAAACCCTCGCTCGACAAGCACACGGCATCTCACTCCTACTGCCTGTGTCGCACTCGTTCTTCCAAACAATTTCAGCTTCGCCCAACCTACGCTTGAACCGGTTCTTCTAGGAGCGGGAATCGCCGGGGATCTCTCCAGACAACGAGGTCACGATGCTTCAGCGGCCATTTTGTTTGCAGTAGGACATTCATATGATTTACACTGCAGATTTTCAAAATGTACTGAAAATGCTAAAAATGTGACAATTAAAATACAAGTACAACTTGTTCCTGTAGTGGTCAAGGATTACACTAGGTCATGCTGTAGGTTTGGTTCTGCCACATGAATAAATCTAGTCATCTAAAAATAGTCATCTTTACAGTAAAGGCGGCTCTTCACACAAGACACGGCATTAAACATCAAGAACAGACGTTTTATACAGTAGGCACTATAACTCCTGATATTACACCCAAGACTCGTTCCACTGGGTGTAAAACTTTTGGTACCACTTTAATGATCTTGCCTCCTTCACTACTTCCTCCTGTCCTGTTTCCCAGCAGTGCTCTCATCGGTCTGAATCTCACCTGCAGGTGTCCTCCTGAATGTAGAGGGCGATGAGCTGCTTCGGGACGCTGAAGGACAATGTGCACTCCGCCATCTGCTCCCGCACCAACATCCATTTGCTGTCCACCGTCTGAAACCTGTACACCTTACACACCGCGTTCTTAAACACTGATGGAGAGAAAGAAAGAAAGAAAGAAAGAAAGCGAGACATGATCATTTTGGCAAAGTACAGTGAATAAAGACTTTAATTTCAGTCTGTTTCTTGGATAAAGCCGCTGTATGACTTCAGAAGACTTTGGAATACAGCACACGTGTGCACACTTTCATGGTGATTTTATGTCGTCTGAAATATGTTTATACTCTATCCTAGCTTTTAAAGAGAGCCTTCTACTTTCCACTGCGCTATTAAAACTGCTTTAAGACCTGCTAACTAAGTCCTATGAAGAGAGACGGAGGGGAAAGCATTTCTAGATAGCCGTGAATGAGACCGCAGAACGTGTTTAATGTTCTTATCAGCGGTGAGGCGGCGGCAGGAGAAGTTATTTCCTCTCTAGCATGAAATCGTGCTTCTCGTAAAGGCTTCGCTCCACAAGCGAGTCGATGGAGCAGGCCGCGCACCCAGCAGGCCGCGCACTCGGATTTCTGAGTGGAAATCTCACTTGAGCATTTATTCGACACTTTTCCTAATGCTAGAGTTGCTAAATTGGGGCCACTTTCACGTCGGGGTTGTAGCATGAGATTCCTATGAAATACACAGGGGGAAAAAGTCTCCAGTAAGAGCTTAAACACGGGGTTTTGATACATAATGCAGGTATATACTGCATGTAATGGAAAATGCTGACTTGCATTTAAAAAAAAGGCTAAATAGTAAGAAAAATAAAACTAACATAAAATGAACCTAGCATGAAAGCATTGCAAGGACCAATGAGGTTCATTCAAGTGTTACGCAGCACGTTTGAGCTTCACAAGAACCAATGAGGTTCGTTCTCGAGTGTTACGCAGCACGTTTGAGCTTCACAAGGACCAATGAGGTTCGTTCGAGTGTTACGCAGCACGTTTGAGCTTCACAAGAACAAATGAGGTTCGTTCTCGAGTGTTACGCAGCACGTTACGTTTCAGCTTCACAAGAACCAATGAGGTTCGTTCTCGAGTGTTACGCAGGCTGTTTGAGCTTCACAAGAACCAATGAGGTTCGTTCTCGAGTGTTACGCAGCACGTTTGAGCTTCACAAGAACAAATGAGGTTCGTTCTCGAGTGTTACGCAGCACGTTTGAGCTTCACAAGAACCAATGAGGTTATTTCTCGAGTGTTACGCAGCACGTTTGAGCTTCACAAGGACCAATGAGGTTCATTCTCAAGTGTTACGCAGCACGTTTGAGCTTCACAAGAACCAATGAGGTTCGTTCTCGAGCGTTACGCAGCACGTTTGAGCTTCACAAGAACCAATGAGGTTCGTTCTCGAGCGTTACGCAGCACGTTTGAGCTTCACAAGAACCAATGAGGTTCGTTCTCGAGTGTTACGCAGCACGTTTGAGCTTCACAAGGACCAATGAGGTTCGTTCTCGAGCGTTACGCAGCACGTTTGAGCTTCACAAGGACCAATGAGGTTCGTTCTCGAGCGTTACGCAGCACGTTTGAGCTTCACAAGAACCAATGAGGTTCGTTCTCGAGCGTTACGCAGCACGTTTGAGCTTCACAAGAACCAATGAGGTTCGTTCTCGAGCGTTACGCAGCACGTTTGAGCTTCACAAGAACCAATGAGGTTCGTTCTCGAGCGTTACGCAGCACGTTTGAGCTTCACAAGAACCAATGAGGTTCGTTCTCGAGCGTTACGCAGCATGTTTGAGCTTCACAAGAACCAATGAGGTTCGTTCTCGAGTGTTACGCAGCACGTTTGAGCTTCACAAGAACCAATGAGGTTCGTTCTCGAGCGTTACGCAGCACGTTTGAGCTTCACAAGAACCAATGAGGTTCATTCTCGAGTGTTACGGAGGACGTTTCAGCTTCACAAGAACCAATGAGGTTCATTCTTGTGAATAAAGCAGGTTCGGTTGAGCTTCTGTTTATGTTCGCTGAATCAATGTTTATATGTGAATAAAAGCCTAAATTCAATCTGTTCATTATATAAAGCGATCGCGTCTCTTCAGAAAATTTGCACTAAACTGCTCTATTCATGTGGATTCGTTTTACTATCTCTTCATGAACTTTTTGAAGAGTCAAACTAGCAGTTGTGCAGACTGTCGACGGAGGGACAGAAATCTCTCTGATTTCATCATGAAGATGACTGAAAGTCTCACAGGTTTGGAATGACATGAAGGTGAGTAAACGATGACATTTATTTTTTATTTTTGAGTGAACTAACCCTTTAATTATTTGGGGATCCGAAAGTCTGTAATCTCAATGAAAATGTGGGATTCTTTCAAAAACCTGAAAATAAAGTTTTAGACGTAAAATGATACATTGTGTTAGTTGTCCTTAATGGAAGCAGACAGTACAGAAAGACAGCTGAGGATGAAGACAGATGGACGCGTGACCTCCAGAGGAGGAGAACTGGACGCAAACTCCCTCATCTAGCGCTGTGTTCTTCACAGAAGAGGATTAACCTCTGACTCCGCCCTCCCATTTGCCCTCTAATCCGACAGCCAATCGGATCACAGCATCTCTGCCTGCTCAAGCTCTTAGGGAAATGACTTTGTGCTGCGTTAGTGTTGAAGTACAGAGGATGTCCAGGGGTTGGGGAGATGGGCACAAATTTCATTAGTCAGTCTTACAGAAGCAGCAGAGACTAACATATTTTGACAATAAGCTGCATGACTAAAAAAACAGCCATCAACAACTCTGCAATGACATTCAATACGGTTACAGCACCAGCAAATAAACACTGCGAAACATCACATACAAAGATAACACTGAACACCCTGGACTTCTGGAGACATCTGTCTGCCGTTCCCGACTTCACCTCCATCCATCACATCACAGCAGCTCATAAATAAAGAAATGACCTTCTACAGAGTTTGTTTCTCAGGGAACTTTCAGAGACTTCGGGTCTATTCACTGACTAAAAATGTTCCGAAACAATTCGACACATTCAAACTCACTTTTCCTCACAGTCCAAAACAAATTTGCACTGACTAAAATGAAACGGCTGATGTCTTTCGCGATTCTCCCAATACTGTTTATCCTGCTGCGTTACCTGAGGTAATTAAGCTAATGAGCCGCACTTCACACCACCGCTGCCAGTTATTTAAGCACAGCAATCACACCGTTCGGCAATCAGACGCCATCGAATCCACTTCATGATCTCAACAATACGGATGCTAATCAAATGGAATTGAACAATTCTGCTTCCGATTCTACTTAACGATTCCATCACCGATTATATCATTGCCCGCCAACATAACTGGCCCCAAAAATACAATAAACAAAAATGCTCATTTAAAACAACACTATTTTTCATTACATATGTAGTCTTTTTCTTTATTAAAGCACCATTTTTTTCCAACAAAAGTTCCCTAGAGTAGGAAATCGGGCCTGAAAAAGTCTAGGAATAAACACTGAAGGACGTGAAGGCGAACTGACACTACAATTTGTGTTAAAATTAAGAAAAGCAAAAAAGATTATTCCTCTCATCATGCTTTAGAAAGTGTCACTTCTTCGGTGTCATGGTCATAACCAATCATAACCAAATTTGACAGTAAGACGCTTCCTAGACAGCAATGAGATTAAATAATGAGCTAAGGGAGATGCTTACTCCCGCTTTCCAGAGAAAAAGGTCTCATGCATAGATTCAGAAGAGATCACAAACTGCTCAAATCTGCCAAGACAAAAGTCAATTCAAGTCACCTTTATTTATATAGCGCTTTTTACAATGCAGATCGTGTCAAAGCAGCTTTGAAATGATAACTGGCAAACAATTTTGGCTGCACAGCAACTCTAAGCCTACGAACTCAATGTGAACTAATACATTCTCATCAGATTCTCTGAAGCCTGAATGATCTGAGCTTATAGCTCTTATAGCTCTATAGTTTGACTGTATTTCAACAATTGCCTCATTTTGTATTTCTTCTAAAGAATTCCAGAAGAAACGTCTGAGACAAAGTTGATTCATAAATGAAATATAACTCTTTGAAAGAAAGTGAAGAACTAGTCCTGAGCAATACAATATTCCTATAGGAAATTGCATCATATGTATCAGTGAATTCAGTATGAATCATGGGATCAAAGTTTGGCTGGTTAGCATGATCCAACAACCGCTGATGGTAGATGGTTGTAAAAAAAACATCTCCATTCACCATTGATGGCCATCTCCAAATACATTCTAATGACATAAATTGGAAAGATTCCAAAATATAATGGTTCCATGAAGAAGCTTTAACATCTCTGGAACCTTGAAACATCAATGGAACCTGGAGAAAGGTTCTTTAAATGATCAAAATGTTATTAAAATTCTGTTTTTTTAAGAACTGCTCACAAAAAGGTTCTTAGTATGAGGTGATGTGATGCGGTTAGACAGGTTCATTTATATACAGATCATCCAAGCGCCCCATTCCGAGCCATTTATACATGTGATTAACGTTATTAAATATTATATTTAATATTATTATATTATATACTTGTAAATAAATTAAAGATCCAACTTTGATTGTCAAAAAGAATTTCAGGTGAACAAGATTCCATGTAGCATTTTCATCGATTAGTCGTCTATTCTGAGTAGTTGATAACTTTTGACTGTGTTTGATGGTCCAGAAGCGAATTCATTTCTAGTACAAGAGTCCACAGGACACAGAGAGCGCACGCAATATCTGAGCGAGAGGAGAGGCAGTTCATAAGAGATCACTGTATACTTGAGAGCGCATGTGAGAGCAAAGGAAATCCGCGTGCGAGTGGAGAGATTCGCACTCTCGCATTAAACGGACGTTACAATAACGCGCTGATGAAAATAACGCCAAAACCACAACATATAAAGCATTCTTTAACTCACCAGTATTCATTATTGGTCCGTTATCTTTGTCATTATTGGTTCCATGCGACGACTCGTACACCAGCGTGCACTGTGGGAAAAAAAAAGATTGTGCATTTGAGATTGAAGGTCATTTGTCACTGATTATTAGACGTCAACATAATGACTACTACTCTAAATACGACCAACGACATCAGAGAGTTGGCGACAGCATTCCGCGACTCTCTCTCTCTCCGTCTCATGAGCCGAACGAACGGTGACAAGCTGTCACCTGCACCACTGCTCAGATAATAGAGGAGTTCTTCAAGTATCCCAGAGCGCCAATGTAAGCAATACAGGAGATGAGAGACCCTCACGGCAGCTCAAGACAAACACCATCCTCCATCAACATCACCCACAGCACTTGTGGCCTAATCACTTGAAATGCAAACCACGCATCAGGGTTTGGTGTGATGACGGATGAGTCTTCACGTCTCATTAGGTCTCATGACCTTGAATGGGTCCGTGAGAGTTTCCAGACTGTTCTTGGCATACAACTAAAAAAAAAAAAAAAAAAAAGGCCAAAAAACAAGAGAGTCGCAATCGGTCCATGTTTTATGAATCATGTTCTGTTGCAGATCAGATCCTACTCAAACATACATCAGCCCTGACCCACATTCCACCAAGAACAAAGTGAATCACTTCTGAAGCCCACAGATCAAATAAAACCACAACGGCTCTGAGCCAATAAATAGACACTTGTTACAGTAAAGAAGAAAAAGGCCTTATTGTGCAATCAATTTTCCAAGTTGAATGAAAGGAATATGTATGTATCTGTCTGTCGGACGGTGGTTCGGCCTGTCTGTCTGTCTGTCTGTCTTACAGATTAATGAAGTAATTTATTGAATTGCAAGAAACATAATTATTAACTGTAATGAACTGTTCTTCCACCGCAGTTCATTAAAAAATACATTAAATATAGTTTAATAAATAATAAATGTATATATAAAATATATATATTTTTTTTTTCTGCAAGCTCGTGTATGATAATATAGACAGTGTGTTTATGGGTATTAAAAACAGAAAAATTATTATTATTAGTTATTATGTTAGCTTGGCAAACTTTCGGACAATCAATAAAATACTCGAAGTTTGTCTTGACAATCTTTCTATTTCAAGTTAAAAAATGGCCAGTTCTATTAAAGGGTTAGTTCTCTCAAAAATGAAAATTCAGTCATTAATTCCTCGCCCTCATGTCGTTCTACACCCGTAAGACCTTCATTCATCTTCAAAACACACATTAAGATATTTTTGATGAAATCTGATGGTTCAGTGAGTCTCTATTGCCATCAAGATAATGAACACTTTCAGATGAACAGAAAGATATTAAAACATATTTAAAACAGTTCATGTGAGTATAATAATATTATAAAGCGCCGAGAATACTTTTTGTGCGCCAAAACCCCAAAATAACGACTTTATTCAACAATATCTAGTGATGGTCGATTTCAAAACACTGCTTCAAAGCTTTTTATGAATCTTTTGTTTCGAATCAGTGGTTCGGAGCGCCAAAATCATGTAATTTCAGTAAACGAGGCTTCGTTACGTCACAAGTGATTTTGAAACTTCAATAGTTCATGTGACTTTGGCACTTCGAACCATTGGTTCAAAACAAAAGATTCGTAAAGCTTCATGAAGCAGTGTTGTGAAATCGTCCATCACTAGATATTGTTGAAAAGTCTTTATTTTGTTTTTTTGCCGCACAAAAAGTATTCTCGTCGCTTTATAATATTAAGGTTGAACCACTGTACTCACATGAACTGTTTTAAATATGTTTTCGTATCTTTCTGGGCATCTGAAAAAGGGAGTGTTCTTGCTGGCGATGCAGACGTTACTGAGCCGTTGGATTTCATCAAAAATAACTTAATTTGTGTTCTGAAGATGAACGAAGGTCTTACGGGTGTAGAACGACATGAGGGTGAGGAATTAATGACAGAATTTTCATTTTTTGGGTGAATTGACCCTTTAATTTCATTCAATTACTCAAATATAAATTCTGAATCTTGTTTGCTACCTCGATTCAAATTCAGAAACTATAATTCATGAGGCCTTCTCTATTCAAATCTTAATGGTTCACAGTCTAAATACCCTCCATTTCCTTTCTCATGTCCTACATCCATCTCCATAATTCTCACACCCTTCTGCTTTTCTTCCCTATATTCTGTCTGTCTCTTTCATGCTGATTAATGAAGGTTAAAGGGTTCTGCTGATGGTCGTGTCAGTGTAAGTTATCGAGTTTAGGGGACATGAAGGGTGTCATGCTGTCTGTCAGCGTAATAATGCTCAATTCTCCCTGACACACACGACAGCAAAGGCTGCAGACACACATATGACTCATCCACATGCCCATGTCTAAATATACCAGATTAAAACTCAACCAACAAGTTTCGAGGATGTGAATCATATTGTTTTCTTTGATCAAAATAGCATTATTAAGTGAACCTGATAACACCATCCTCGAGGAAGTGACATCGTGAATAGGTGCTAAGAGGTACTGCAGATCTGAAATGTATGTGTATAAATACCCTATAAACTCTCTAAACGGATGCCTTACTTCTTCGGTCAACTGTGCAATTGAATTTCAGGGATGCCACACTCAATATTCCCTTTGCCTTCCCTCTTTGACTGGAGACAAGTCCTGAGAGGTGATTTTCTATTACCACCCCTTACAAACTGCATGCACAAGCACAAAAAAGACAACTTCCCATGACACAAGCCACTTTTGAGTTACTGTAGTTCGACTACATTTAAGCAACATTGAAAAATTGCATTTAAAGAATGACTAAATGAAATCATTAACCATTTCTTTGATTTGTGAATGGTGCGACAATACCACAATACAATGGGATATCTGTATACAAGCCCTATAATACTGTGTTTTGAAAGCAGTTGAACTACTAGTGCTGTTGAGTTAGTAGCTAGAAATTTACTGCTTAACACAGCTTACCTTCTGGTGCATGTCGGCGGTAATGTGGTCCACCTCGCCATCCTCAATCTCACCCATCTTCAGCCGGCTCACCACCACTGTGCCGACTGTCGCTGAATCATCTGCTGTCCTGAAACATAGCAACAAGATGACAAATGAGTCTCTGCACACCCGTGTCAAGGGCTTCAAGCTAATATGAACATGGATCACAGCATCCAGATGTTTTCATGTTGAAGCTCCCTGGCAGTCAATATTTTTGTCCCTTAAAACTCATCTTTGATCAATAAAATGACACTTTTGTCCCTCTGTGAATTTTTTGTCCTGCCTTAAAATAGCTTTAATGTAACTCTACACCATTGCTTCATTTATTATACGCGGATACATCAATATGCAAATTAGGCCCCGCCTAATCACAGTGGCTTGGACGGCCTGATGCACTTGGTCAACTGTAGTAAACACTACACAATAGCAAATGGAAATATTATAATAATTCAGGATTGGCGACTTGTTTGTAATGTTATGAAACGGACAGTTTCAAACGGTCTTTGGATCACTGCAGTTTAACGGAGAAAATACTCAGCAATGGTGCTGACCGATGAATTCGCACATGGTTTGTCTTAAAGACTCTTAAACACCACATTGACATAAAAACAACATTAAAAACTTGAGTTTCACCACAGAGGTTCTTTAAATGACACCTATCATCTTTAAAATAAAACATTTTAGAGCAAGAAGTTAGTTCATTCCTTACAATCCGATTCATTACTTGTATATTTTTGCGAAACGTTCTCAGAACTTTGCCAAGGTTCTATTAAAGTTATGAACAAACGTTCTTCCAGTAACGTTAATAGAACATTCGTTCCATCTTTCTGTCCACGTTTCAGTTGGATGTTCATCATTTTTTAACCGTAACTACATGTTTTAGAACATTCAGAGAACGCTAAAAAACAGTGTTCCCATAATGTCTGCAAAATGATAAAATGGGATGTTCGCTTAAAGGGATAGTTCATCGAAAAAATAAAATCATCATTTTCAACATCAATTACTCCCTCTTATGTTCCAAACATGTATGAGTTTTTTCTTCTGTTGAACACAAAAGACGATATTTTAAAGATTGTCGGAAACAAGATAGTTGATGGCACCCATTGACTTATTTTTTCACGGGTGCCATCGTCCATTGACCACCAACAACATCTTCTTTTGTGTTCAACAGAAAGAAACTCATTCAGGTTTGGAACAACGCAAGGGTGAGTAAATGACAAATTTTTCATTTTTAGGTGACCTATCCCTTTAATGTTCGCATTAAGAAGAACTTTTTGAACGTTCAGACTCAGAGAACATTCCGAAATAACATTTAATGGGAACATTAGCGAAATGTTCTTCTTTTGTTAACTGGGGGTATAATTTCTAGCCTGATCAGATTCAAAACTCTTATGTAAATGACTCTGGTAGGGACGCCGCGGCCCCACTAAGGTACCTAAACCTGCAGTTGATATCTTGTAGATATTAGCATTGATTAAGGAAGATTACTCGGTTTCTCAGTAGTAACCAGCCACAGGTTTGGCACGAGCAGATCAAACCCCAGCTGTGGCTGTTCGTGTGCCAGCAGACTTGGAGAGAGTCTGATATCGGAGGTTATGATTGACCTCAAATTAACTTTGATGCTCGACTGAGTCATGGAGGGGAGAAAAAGACATCCAGTCAGCCTTAAGAGGTACACTGGCAAATTACCCATCCATGAACATGACCTAGACAAATCTACTTGGCCCTGGGTCTCTTTATGACAACAATAAATCAGAGAGCATTGTTATGAGAAGAGCTAGCAGGGTATGCTAATAGATCTGAATGAGACGCCGTTAGCAGCACATTTTACTTCTGTAATGTGACACATTTCTGAGTGAAACAGGATATTTAATGATTGAAAGAAATGCAGGGACATTTTATCCATTGGGGATTAATTGGAGAGCGACAAGTAGTCATTATGAAGCAGAAATGGAGCTTGATGGTTTGAGGGGTTAATAAAGTAAGAGGCATTCATGATGTTAAATGAAAAGGAAAGTCCTTTCAGAGGCAGCGCAAATTATTACATTGTGGTACTATTTTTTACTAGCTTGTATTTTTATCTCAAAGTCAGTCATAACATACGGTGAAAAAATGAATTGTAGTTTCTACAAAAACACGAAGCAGCACAACTGTTTTCAACACTGATAAAACTAAGAAATGTTTCTTAATCATCAAATCAACCTATCAGAATGATTTCTGTAGGATCATGTGACACTGAAGACTGGAGTAATGATGCTGAAAATTGAGCGTAAGAGACTTCATTCAAACAGGGGAAAAAAACAAAAACAAACATGTATTTATATATTTATATTTTATATATATATATATATATATATATATATATATATATATATATAATATTATGTTATATTATCAAAACACTACACAGATTCAATCAGGAACAAATCAAGTGAGTGTCTATACGAGTGAGTCACTGAATCATTTATTCAACTGATTTGCTTAAAACGATTCATTCAGAAACTGAATGAAAACAAACAAAAAAGTATCTGACAATATTGTAGCCTATCTAAAATGTAAGTAACTGAACACTAAAAAAATATTGGGTTAAAATAACCCAAGTTGGGTTGAAAATGGACAAACCCAGGAGTTGGTTTAAATGTTTGCCCAACATGCTAGGTGATTTTATTGAACTCGTTTAAACTATTGTTTAAAAATGACTATATTGCTTGCTTAAAATGAACCCAAAGTAACATTTATTAATATGTTTAATGAATAATTATTATACAATAAACAATTATTATATTTCTTATGTTCACCTTTTGATTATTATAGTTGGCTCATAATTACGTCTGATTTTTAATTTCCAACCTATCTTGGGTTCATTTTAAGCCAGCCATATAGTCATTTTTAAACCATAGTTCAGTTAAATAAAAGTGCCCAGCATGTTGGGCAAACATTTAACCCAACTGCTGGGTTAAAACAACCCAATCGCTGGGTTTGTCCATTTAGAGTGAATTTTGAGTTCTTGTTCATTGGACTGTTGTATAATATCAATATCACACAGGCGCGCTTCTTTGTTACTTTTAACTTCTCAGAGACAGCCCGAGTTGTTGCATGTTTTAATATGATGTTTTCAACTTAGTCATGGAGGTTGGAGCATCTTTTATGTTAGTTATATACATGTACCATGTACTGCATTGTGTAAAAAGGAGCAAAGGAAAGCAGCAGTGGTGAGCATCATAAATCTTTTCACATACAGCATCACAAGGCTTGATGATTTATGCTGCCTTTAAACTCTGTGACACTATGTCCCACTGCGACTAACAGCACAGTCAATTAAGAGAGGTAGAATTAATATTTCTCTCTCAAAAATACATAAATGTCTTTATTTTTGAGCTAGAGGGCATCTCAAGGACACGGTGCTTTCCACACAGACAGGATCTGATAGTGCTGTGACTCACAAACCGACTGAAGTAGGTAGAACTTGTACATGATATTCAAGAGTCGTGAAAAGCTAAATGAAGAGTGACATTGAAAAGAAATACTTGAGTGGAATGTATGAAACCAACTTCTTCACCAGCCGACACTCTGGGTTAGTGTCAACCAAAGGGCATGTAATACCTGGAGAGAGCCATCCGTTAGCATTCCCATGCATTTTCTTGGATGAAGTAAGTCATTTGCAATCTGCTGTCTTTGAGTTAAGAGTTCCACAGTTTATTTTTCCCTGACTGCTGTCGAAGAACAAAATAAATAAAATTTAAAAAAAAATCAAATTAAATACAGAGCTAAATTAAAAATAAAATAAATAAAATTACACAACACAAATAAAATAGAAAACAGAATAAAAAATAATAAAGTAAATAAAATGGATGAAAATATATGAGCTGGTCAAGTCAGGTTCAAAACAAAATTATTTAAAAAATAAATAAATAAAATAATAAAGTAAAATAAAATATAAACTATGAGAATGCATGGGCTGCTCATGTCAGGTTTAAAATAAAATTATTTAAAAAGAAATTAATGTAACTAAAATACATTTACAGAACATAAAACAATACTGACATTCATTTAAAAATAAATGCAAAACTAAATTAAATCATAAAAAAGTAAATAAAATACAAAGATAAATTTTAAAAAATCTAATTAAACACAAAAGTAAATTTAAAATAAAACAAATATAAACCTTAAATAAACACTAAACTAAATAAATAAAAATAAATAAAATATTAAAGTAAAATAAAATGTATGAGCTTCTGAAGCCAGGTTCAAAATAAAATTATTTAAAAAAAACTAAATATACCTAATATACATTTACAGTAAATATAATAATACTAATATGCATTTACATTCTTGACTGAATTTTTTTTTAGCGTATTTAAATAAAATCCTGTTCATTACAGCCAGTTCGTTTCTTACACGTGATGATAAAACGATCTTGATCCTTGGTTTTGTTTTCATGACTCACTTTTTCCCCTCACAAGTTCACTGAGAAAAAACCTTTGAGTTCTTGAATGCTTTGATCCGACTCAAAAGAACGATTCGTTCACGAATCGGACACTGCGAGTCGACTCCTTTTATGGCTGATTAGTCAAAATGGAGCAGTTGTGAAACTCTGAAGCTCAGCCCTGAAGAGATGCTCCATCCGTCCCACCCCACCTGCGGAGAAATCCTCCGATTTTTGACCCACATAAAAAGCTGGACGACGCTAAAAATAGCTCGTCCGTTTTATGATTGTCTCTATGAGTAATGCTGGCACAATTCTAGAGAGCAGATGAGCGAGAGCTGCTCTGGATACTGGTAAATGAACGAGCCCTTTCTTCCCTCTGTTTTTCCCATGACTCAGCAGTAATTGCATTTGGATGGCCGTCTCAATCAGCGAGTCGACACACTGAGCTTTTGAGCAGAAAGCAGCGGAGACCCACCGAGCAGATGCTTGTTTTGGAGCATTTCCAGTCCTTTCTAAACAGACGCAACGGCTATTGATGAATATGAACGAACCCCCTTGATATTTTTACAGCGGAGCATAGAAAATTAATTGAATTCATTCAAAAATCATGCTGCATTTGCAGGCTCCGGCGAGAGGACGCTGCCCGGCGGTTTATCTGGCCGCTCGGTATTATTCTGAATTAACGCGGGCGGCTGATGGATGCTGCTGAGCGCTGTGAAAGGTCATTCGTCACTTGATTTCTTGAGGGCTGTTAAAATCTCAGCCTCAAACGAGGTCATGTTATGAAACTCATGTCTGAAGACTCGGCGCTATAAGCGCGTATTAGAGACTCCATGTTTCATTAGAGAAAGGTGGTGATCTTTTAAAAAGGGTAATTGAGAAATAGGTCAGTGTTTGAATGTGTGATTATCAGGACGAAAGCTGTCAAGAACATGTCTGGGTCATATTTAACCGTAAAACCACAAGAAGGAATATGAAATGATATATTGCATTGCTATATTTAGGTGTTGTGAATTAAATTATTTACATGATTAATAATTGCATTGCCCCAAAACACACTCTGATAAGAAAAAATTCATTTTAAAGTATTTATACATGATAGTATTTGATACACTGCCTTTGTTTTAAACATAAAAGGCATTACAAAAATGATCTAAAACAAACATTGTAAAGTGAAATGCCAATTATTTAACCCTTAAAGGGCACTTATTATGCCCCTTTTCACAAGATGTATTAAAAGTATCTGGTGTCTCCAAAATGTGTCTGAAGTTTCAGCTCAAAATCCCCACAGATCATTTATTATAGCTTGTCAAATTTGCTCCATTTGGGTGTGAGCAAAAACACTTTTTTTTGTGTGTGTCCCTTTAAATGCAAATGAGCTTTCCAGAAGAGGGTGGAGCTTTAACAAAGCAGGAGAATCTCACGCAGCCAAAATGAAGATTGTCAGTAACGGTGTTCAGCCTTACATTGTTCAAACATGAGTCGACACTGATGGAGAAACTCAGGAAGAAGTTACAACTTTTAGACTGAACGGTTAGTGGATAAATTGATGTAGTTGCTGTGGAGTTGATCAACTCATCACTAACATGTGCCGTCATGTTAATCTTTTGTTAATCCAGGGTTGAACTGACCCTAGTTTGTGAAGCGGTCCGGCGTAAAATGACATCACATTAGTAGTCTAAGCTGTTTTGTGAGTGTGTCATACATACTCTGAAACATTTCTGTCAAACACAACATCTGTTTGTGCTAGCATAACGTAATAGAGCGAATGGAGGCTAAAGGAAAGCACACGGAAAGTGAAACTGCCTGAACGGAAGAAATAATTGCATTTTCATCATCTGTAGCTTTTCCTCGCTTGCGAAAACAAAACGGCAGCGTCGTGGGTGGAAACATGCAGATTAGGGGGCGGTAATTCTCCAGCTTTGTTGTTGTTGAGCTGTTAAAGCTCCACCCTCTTTTGGAAAGAGCTCATTTGCATTTAAAGGGACACACACACAAAAAAGTGTTTTTGCTCACACCCAAATGGAGCAAATTTGACA
The DNA here is from genome assembly GCA_038088235.1 of Zacco platypus. NCBI lineage: Eukaryota > Metazoa > Chordata > Actinopteri > Cypriniformes > Xenocyprididae > Zacco > Zacco platypus. The sequence goes on along the minus strand of CM076084.1, from coordinate 36,585,337 downwards.
AGCTATAATAAATCTACATCACTAGGGGAGCGAAATCCGAGCGGCTCATTTTTTCACATGCTTGCAGAGAAAGGCTTCCCAGAACAAAGTTACCGGGTTGTCCTTTTTCACGTTTTCTGGGTTGGCAGACGCACCAGGACCTGATTATAGCACTCAGATTTTCATGATATGAAGGTTATTTAACCCAAAAGTAAATGAGAAATGATATTTGGCGAGAATATTTTTACATTTAGATGTTTTAATTTGTGATTTTGTTTACATGATAGATTGCATTTCCACAAAACACACTCTTAATAATAAAAAAATACAAATAAATGGGGGAAAATAAATAAATGATATGATTTTTAAATGGTCTTTACAACATATTTTTCTTTATGTAATACATAATTTCTCTCTTTTTGTGTTGGACTTCCAGGGGAAATGTGATCTGGACATGTTTTCATGAGATTCGCCCACTGCATGCTAAAATGAAATGTATAAACTTGTGAATTCAGGTAAACATTTAGAGATTAAACTCCCCCAGCTATACAATCCGTTCTCTTTGAGGATCTTATGTCGCACAGCTTCTACTGGAGGCTTATGAATCCAGGCTGTGTGTTTGGTGCAGTCTTTCATTTCCATAAAGGTTCGTTATTCGTACGCCCTGCTTGTGGTTGTGAGTCAATTTGCAAAGGCATTTTGTGAGGCAAGCTCCAATCAATGACAATCGAATGAGAGAGCCAGTCACTGATGCAGAAAACAGGAAGCCGGTCGTTGACCTCATCACAATCCAGCGCAGTAATTGTGCTCTATTATCAGCTAGATTCGCACGTTTGCTTTACCTTTAATTCTTTGTTACTCAGTTATTTCGTTATGAGATAATACGTTGAAAAGCGAGCTGTGAATTGGCTCATGAGGAGGCCCAGATGGAATCTGATGATGACTTTCTCACATTTTCTCCATTTTTTGAGCCAGTCTGTGGAAAAATATGTATTTAAAAAGGGTGAAATGTGTTAAACCAGGCAGAGAGTACTTCAGTCTTATTGGTAGCTGAAAGTACAAGCAAATTAGCCAAAATAATTCTATTAAATATTTCTACATATTTCACAACAGTCAAGGGTCAAGTATTTCTAGAGATGTGAATTCTATCTAGCAACAAAATAATTAAAATGATAATTGGTGTGACCCATATTTTTACTCATATTCTTAATTTTCTGCTTGAGCAGCTCTTAGTCATTTAATGGGGGAAAAGTAACAAATGCTAAAATCCAAATGTCCATAATCAAAAAAGAAAAAAAAAGAAAGAAATGGTATTTGCTAGTCTATAATTATATATATATATATATACATATATATAAAATCACTTGATAACTTTATTATAGTAATACTAATGTAATTGGAGTAAAAAAAACTATTTAAAATACAGAATCAACATAAACATAAGGACATCAATATAAAACAATACATAAAAATATCAGTCCATACCCTTAAAATGATAATATTAACAATTCATGTGATATTATATTAATAAAATAAAAAATATGTAAATTATATTAAATTATTATAATATTAAAATATTAGTGTATATATATATATATATATATATATATATATCATAATATAATTTCAGTCAATACATAATTAAATAAATAAATAAATAAATAACTATATAAAACAAAATATAAACTATAGAACTATAACTATATATATATACTATATACTAATATAAACTGTAAAACTAAAAATACCAGGTTATAACCTTAAAATAATAATATTTATATAAATGGTGTGATATATTAAAAACATAATAATAATATTAATCATATAAAATTTAAAAAAATGATCATATAAAACTAGGTCAATAACATTAAAATAGTAATATTAATATAATTGATGTAATATAATAAAATAAACAATAATATAAAATATAGAATACAATATAAAATAACATTAAAAATATTGGTCGATAACTATTTTCACACATATATTTGTTAGTAGGTCATGTGTGAATTAGTGTTGTCGATAGTACGGACTTCTGGTAAATTTTAAAAATGTGACAGTACCAGCATTTCCCTCTAGCATTTGGAGCGCTGTTGAGCAGATTCATAAACCGCTCTGATTGGCCATTGAGTTCACACACTCAACAGATATGTCTGTGACTAGCAACAATGATCGACGCTTCAAAAACATGTTGTAAATAGACATCTTTGAAGTTCTTCGCAGAGCGCTTACAGGTGAAAGTAGACGTCTGATTTCAAAAGTTCCCGCTCCCACTTTCGAAACACTTCCAAACACTCCCGTGTGTTGATCATTCTAGCCGATCAGACATATACGATATCAGAGGTGTTTACGAATCTGCTCAACAGCACTCAAAGCATCACATTTTTTAAAATTTCAGTACTGACTTGGTATCGAAGTCAGAACTTTGGACAGCACTAGTGTAAATAGGACCGCAGTCAAAATCAGATGCCGCAGTTTGCCGGCTTTAGGAATTATATAACTGCCAGAAATCTTTCGCCGCTATATGTGAGCATTTTCATGACATTGCAGTGGTGGTGTGTTAACAATAAAGCCTATTGGTAGTCGGCTCTAGCTCATTTGCATGAGCGAAGTGGACACGCCCACATCACCAACAGCGTCTCTGGAACATCGCTGAAGTCGGAGCTCGGTGACACATCACTGCATGTTTCAGCAGCTCCCCTTGAGAAAGACACCTCGCATGTTTCTCTTCACAGTTTGTCAACGCTGCGGAAAATGTGTTTTCACAAGTTACTTGTTCTATCAGCTCAGCAAGTTCACAGTAGACTCAGTAAACAGAACACAACAGTGACAGTCTACACTGCACAACATCTCTATCCTCTAGCGTTTCAGTGTCTAAAACATCTAAAAAGTCCAACACAGAGCTGAAATACGTCTCCCAAACCCTCTGAGACCACCGGTACCCTTTCATATCTGAGCTGCTCAGCTCTTAAAGATGCAAATAATAAGCTCACGCTCACAGCTGAAGGTCCTGCCCTGTGGTCGAGAATGTGAGAGTATCTCAGGCCAGTCAAAATGTCAAGCTTCCTGCAGAGCAATGTGAGCAAAAGGTACCCGAGTCTATAAATACCCTGTTTTGTGGGGCTGGATGGAAACAGCTAAGGTAAGCTCTCCGTCTTAAAAATAAGGCTCGAGATGCAGGGGTCGGGCGCATGGCATTTTTGAGAAACTCTAAAAGCCTTCAGTGTCTGTGAAGAATGCCTCTAACCGAAGTATTAATATTTTACACCTCACCCACACATACATAATGAAGCATTCAAAACGCTCAGTGTGACGGAAAGTACAAGACTCCTACAAAAGAAAGGTCTGTCAGTCATTCTCGGTTTATATGTAAGCTGTCCTAAACGTATCATATCATATGTGGGTCCGTGTTAACCACAATTTCCACCAGAATTGTTTTTGCACAATAGTGTAGCACTATTGTTAAAATCATAACAATTAATAAGGGATCTGCTTCAAACAGGGTAAGAAACTTTCAGAATCTTTGCATTGATATGCGTTTTGGTCGATCGGACTATAAGTAGATGAGGAAGACACAATGCCGTTTCCTCCTGGTGTTTTAATCGGTCTCTTTTGTCCACTTTCAAACACTTCTGTCTTCAAGGGGAGGGTTTATGGGCGGTAAATGTATTGGTATTTTTCAGATCATGGACACAATGAGTTCACGCAATTTACCTACGATCGTGTCTGGAGACAACGGGAAAACGTACGGTGGAAAAGCAGCTGAACACTGTGAAGAAATCGGAAATGGTGAGAAAACATTGTGCATGGAACATTTTTGTCTTCAAAGTTTAAACCAAAATTGGGTCTCCAGCTGACAAAGTTTAAATTTCATCTGGCTAGCGCGCTTCACATAATGTTTACACGTCAGGTCATTTGGTGAAGAGTAGGAGGTCTTTAGTGGCGGTTCATATGAGAGTTTACACTACGACCTCTGGAAGTGGTCAAAAGAACGAAAGCTCAAAACGTTTCAGACCCCGTTTACATCTGTATTCAGCATCCAATAAACCTCATGCTAAAAATATATTCTAAGATTGTTTTGCTATTGTTCCCATTATGTTGTGAAAACATTATCTCTGAATGTTCAAAACGTTTACATTTTTTTTCTTGGTTATGCGAACGTTGGTTATGATCATTCTGCAAACATTATTGGAACGTTATTTTTCGTTCTCTGAACATTCCGAAATGTGTGATAACATTTACAAAAAAAGTAAGACGAACATTCAATGAGAATGTTTCGCTCCATGAACGACGTATAGATAATGTTTTTGTGCTTACAATTATTAAAGACCAGATAACTTTGAATAAACGTTCAATTAACGTTACTGGAGTGTTTGTTCATAAACTTGCCAGATCATTAGCCAAAGAACATTCTGAGAATGTTCCCTGTCAGCTGGGAAAGTGGTCAAATATATATACACACATTTATATACACGTAGTATATAAAATACAGAAATTAAGTTTTCCACGAAGAACAAGAAATTGTTTCATAATTTTTCATTGTATGCAAAACAATGTAAAAAAAATACCAAAAGAAAAAATCAGAAACTACATTTTGCATAAGTTAAGCCTATTAGGACAATTATTTCAGACAATAAAGATGTTTTCAACATTATTTTCATGTTAATTAATTATATTTCCTCCCCAAAAATCTCATCACCGTAATACATCCAGAGTTTATTTGTTTCCCATTCTTCTCAAATATGATTCTCATTACTGTGATGAAACAAACAACGCAGTACAATACAAAACATCATCAGGTATTAATACAATATCAACGATACAGTTTTATCATAAAATAATGAGGATATGAGGGAAATTCAGTTTGGTTGTAATGAAAATGATGTCACAATGCAAAAATATTGACGGTCCTAATAATAATAGTAATAATGATAATAATTATAATGCAAAAATCTTTATAGTCCTAATAGGAATAATAATAAAAAAAGCATAAAATATAATTGAAATAATATTTAAAATAGTATATGACATTTGTGTATTTTGATTATGGGGTAAAATGTCACTCCAAAATAGTTGACAAAACCTCTTGACAAGTATTATGCGATTTGTCATTTTACTAGTACATGTAAACTACTTTAGCTTGAATGTCTGTCACAAACGCAGTCAGACAGAAGCTCAGAGTGTCATCTGCGTGTCATCGGCAGAGTAAAGGCTGACGTGTGGATGTGGCGCGCTGTGGGCCGGCTGGGCTCAGGCAGGAAGGATTTGGGATGTTGATGTGAGTCATTGATATTGACAGTTTGGGCTGTTAGCATTCTGCCCGCTCGCTCCTGAAAGTCACCAGGATTAGATTCATCAGAGCTGATGCAATCCCAGCACAGCAACAGGGATGCCCTCCGACAACTGCCATTAATCCGCAGGCCACTCTCATTATAACGCGCACCACTGAGAAAAAAGACAAGCTATGGATCGGATACATGACTGAAACAAGAAGGCATGGGCGTTTACACTGCAGAAACAACAACTCTTCTGATGAGATGTGCATCTTCATAATCTTCTCTCTTTACAGCCTGATGCTCACAAAAAACTTTCTATTGTCTAGTTATTTAGAAAACCACCTCCAGAATACATTAAGATAGCTGGATCATATGTTAAATACTCAAAATTGATTTGCAGCGACTGAATTTTAAAATGATTTTTTAAAAACATTTAAAAAAAATGCATAAATAATAACTTATTTAATTACAAATATAATTTATTTAACTTTTATTTAATACATTGCCTAAGGATTGCATCAAATAAAAAATATAACAAAATAAATTGTGCAAAATATATATATATATATATATATATATATATATATATATATATATATATATATATATATATATATATAAATATAAAAATTTATGGTATATTAGTATTTTAAATATTTTCAGTATACATAATACAACATAAATATATTAATAAATACCAAGGGTCTGTTTTTAGACAAAAAATTAATTTGGACACTTGGACAATAATTTATGAATATCATTTCAATAGATAAAAAACACCCCTTTTAACTCTCTTTGGTGCTGTTCAGTCATTTTTCGGTCACAGAAAAAATGTACTTTTTTGGGGGGAATTTTTTACTTCATCGGAACGTTACAAAACTTGGTAAAGTTTTTGGCACTTGCTATGTGAACGCACACACACACCAAAAATAGTCACACTTGTACTGTTAGTGGTCAAAAACTAGCGCATTGGAAATGAATGAGAATCGAATTTCACCTAGTGGGCCCTGGTTCTGGAACCCAACACAATCTTACTGAAAGCTCATATTTTGAGCTCACATTTGGTGCACAACTTGTTTCAATTTGTGGCTTTGATTTTTGTGCGGTTTTAAACAATGTTTTGGAAAATATATACTTCATATAAAAATTTTAAAAAGTATTTTTGTGCATTTTTCATAGCAATAAACTTAAAGTTTTTTAAGTACACTCTTTAAAACTTATTTCACTTTAGCCATAATCTGCCAAGTGTCGTCTTTAAAAAGAGACCAAACCTAAGCCTGTGTTCCACAGCATTCAAGATTTATGTCAGTTCAAGTTAGAATAGAAGAACTATTCCATAAATATAATTTAGTACCATGAAATCTGCTAAATAAAGAACATTATCGAACTAAAAAAGTAATACATTTATTTCATTAACCGCCATGCGAAGAGTTCATTAAAATATTTCACATAAAGAGTGATTTGAGTGTTAAAAAGCATCCAAATACTTTTCAGGGTTTAGAACTTATGAAAAAACCTGCAATCAAGCGTCTAATGGCTGTTCCTGTAAACACTGCTGCTTATAAAATGATCATTAGAGGCTTGATTGCCCGTTTGCTTTCGTTCTAATCCGCTCTGCACAAATCACCACGCGCCGCATCCCTGCCAGAGATGAAACAGACTATGTCTTCCTCAAAAACACTGCAGACATGAATGAGCGTGCCACGCTGTCGACCAAAGGCTTCTCATTTGGTGGTCATTAAAACAGTAAGCAGCTCCTCGAACTCGGCCCACGTGTCAAGCCGAGCTTAGCCCTGTCCCTCCGGTGTCAGAGCCCACTTCCTCCGCACAATCTCCTCTGTCAGCCATTTTAACTCAGCGTGGAGGAGCTCTGTCTAATACCTCCAGACTAACAATGAGAAAAATGTCAGAGCAATGAAAAATGGAGCTGCTCCTCTGACAGTGCGCTCGCCGGGGGCTAAATGTCAAAGCGGGATCGGCCGCTGCCTGCTCTCTCACCTCAATAAACAGGTCGCTGTTTGTTTACCGTGTAATCCACGCGAGCGGCCTGCGCTTTGAAACTGTCATGAACGGAAACTCATTACGCTAAACAACTGTGCATGGTGCAGATACGGACTCTGCTGCTCGAAAACCTAGTTTGGTATTAGCTAACAACACTCCAATAAGCATAAAAATACACAGCGTAGATATTTAGTCATACTTAACTTATATTAATATTGATGATTCAATGAATATTCAATATGATTAGGTGTACAATCAACTGAAAACAATCAGCCTAGCAACAAAACAGCACGTTGCTATGGACAAATTAAAAATGGGCAATTAAACAGTCATTATACAGAAATTTCTGTATGCTCAGATTCGAGAGAGTGGAGTAAAAAGTAATAAAATGAATTAAAATCTAAAATAATTATGTATTTATTTATTATATATATATATATATATATATATATATATATATACAATTATTGCATTTTAATGTTACGCATATTTGAATCCTGACATTAAAAAAATCTAATTGATATAAATGATATAAAAATACTTTATATTAATATTGAATTTTTAATTATTTATTATTTATTATAATTAATAGTAGTAGTATGATTATTATTAGTAGTGGTGTTGTCAAAAGTACCGATTCTGGATAAAATGAGAATCACAATTTTTTGGTTTCAAATGGAGATCACGATTCTCCCACGAATATACAACCAAACAAAATAACATTTAATTTACTAGAGGTTCCGACAAGATATAAATTACTGGAAACTGTTTGAATGAATTATTTTTAAAAAAAAATGGTTTTAAATGAATTCAATGAGTCTAATAAATAATTGTTTCATTACTGGATGAATCAGTGTTCAAATCTTTTGAATGAACGATTCAATGACAAATAAAATTTTTTAACAGTTACTTGTCGCCACCTAGTGGAATAAGATGTAATTGATACAACTGCTATTTAACGCACCATGTTCCCAATCCTAGACATCAGTGTTTATATACGAACTTAAAACTTATATCTCAGTACTTCTGTGATCATTTGAATATTTGTAACACGGAAATAACTAATGTGTGGTTCAAAACTGCTCTCTCTGGCTCTGGGAGCACGGACACACATTTGAATGTTCCGGTATGATTTTGTCAAATGTTTGAAATACGCGGGCGAATTGTTGTCATTAATAAAATAAGATTGTGTGCGTGCTTGAATCGAGATTGAGACCTTTTAACGATTAATCGCGCAGCTCTCCCAAGTTGGTATTGAAATTAGAGCTGGGCGATATGGCAGAAAAATAAAATATTGTTCCAATAGCCTCGTGGGCAGAGCGCCGACATGTAGCACCGATGCAAAAATGACAAAAAATTAATCTTAAAAATAAATGAGCAAAATATAAATTATTTCAGAAGGTTGACCGATTCAAGATTTCGATTTTTTTTAACCAGTCATCTTAAAAAGTTAACGACAATATTATTCAAGTAACATTCTCTTTATTAACCATCTTGTTAAAAAAAAAGTTCTATTCCAAGTGCAGCACACCTGAAGAGATCAACATGGTGTAAATGTAAAACAAATGATTTATTTGTTAAATATCTTCGCAGAAAATATGCATGAAATATGAAGATGTTGTACAAACTTTTCTTAAACATATCCTATATACTCAGAAATAATACAAAATAAGAAACATGATAAATATTTCTTAGCCAAAAAGTAATAGCAATAAATAACACCAGTAATAGGCTGTTATTAACAGCAAATGCTTTGTAAAAGCATTGTCACCATCATGCAAACATGAAATATCAAACATACAGTAGTAGTTCTTTACAGGTTTTGCATTCCATTGCGCTATTTTTCCTCCTGTTTTTATGTCTGGTCGATGTGTTTGGCTATTACGTTAGTGTCTTTTGCAGCATCTCACCCACGAAACGGCATTCTAAAAATGCGGCGGTCAAGTTAAAAAAAACTTTGCTTTTTTCCCATTCCACTTCCTGCATGTTTTTTTCAATGCATTTCTGAGTGAACAGCCGCCTAAGACTAGCGATGTGTTCTACGTTCATAGAACATCACACAAGAGAAGTTAATCAGGCGCGCCATCATGTGGTCGTCTATCAGTGGACCGGTCCGCTGAATGCTCCCGTGTGTATCTGTGCAAGCACTCGATGAAGAGCGTCAAGGTAAGATAGATAGATAGATAGATAAACAGTTTATTGTCCCTTAACGGGAAATTAAAGTTGCGTGGACTGTCATACAGTACACGCAACTGGCAAAAAACATTTGTACACAAAAACAACAACACAAAAGTACAAAATAGTGAATGTTCAGCTTTGTAGCCTGTTAAGGATTGTAATCGCAGATGGGACAAAGCTCAAGGAGTCTAAGGAGTCTATTTACAACATGCTTTTGAAGCGTTGATCATTGCAGCCAATCACAAACATTTCTGATGAGCACATGAACTCAATGGCCAATCAGAGGCGTTTAAGAATCTGCTCAAAATGCTAGGAGGAAATACTGCTATTGCCACATTTTTAATATTTCATTACCGACTTGAGAATCTAAAGTCGGTACTTTCAACAACACTAAGTAGTATTACTTGTAGTATTATTAATAATAAAGAATTATTGCATCATGCACAAGTGTTTAATTAGGAAACAATGCTGCAAAGGGCAAAAGTAAAAACATACAGTGAGTATAAAAACATTTCTGACTGCTCAGAGTCATGAAAAAAAGAAAAATATGAAATGTATTTATAATTAATATTTCTCTTCGTCCACCATCTTGGATGGATTTTTACTGAGCTCTTTGCAGTGCACTGTGGGATTATCAAAAGATACAGAAATGACAATCCCTATCAAAATAATGCAAAATAATTATGGTGCCTATATTTCGGCCATCAGGATGACTTTAAATGCTGTCTATATATGTCTCAAACATGAACGAGACAGCTAGAACAAGACATGTGAAACGATCTAAAAAGAACGTCTCACGCTAAACAACTCCAGAATAACGTGTGAATTTGTGTCCATTATAGTTACAGCTAAATGACACTGAGGTCAAGTCACGCAGCCTAATCCATCCTGTAAGTAACATATGCAAGTGTCAGATAACACACCACAAAAAAAATAAAACTCGACACTTCAGCTACAGGCTGGAATCAGCCGCCCCTGTCTGAATGCAGCATGAAACCCCACAACATCAAACCCGACCAGAGCAACGGCCCTCTGCTCGCATGCAAGCACGGATATTACTGCCTCAGTGAATGCTTGTGAGCTTGCAGTGGGTAACAAGTGGTGACTAGCAGCAGATAACACAGGAGAAAGCCACACACACACACACACTGCAGCATCAGAAGTAAAGTGCGACGTGTCAGTATTTCTCTAGCACAGCAGCACCTATCCCTTTTTCTGCTGGGCTCTGTATTTCACTGGATCAGATACTTGATGGCTTTTCCATCACCGAGGCAATAAGCCTGGCCTTAAGTGTGTGTGTGTGTGATGCTGCAGTGCTGTGATAGGCAGACTAGTAGAAGCCAAGGCGAAGAGTTAAGTAGTTTTCAGATTAATCTCGGTATATGGAGTGCAAATATACATACACAGTGTTCAGACCTTTAACCAGTTCGAGCTTAGGATTACTGAATTACAAATCCTATATTCAGATTGAAGATCGAAACAAGATGCGCGTTTCTTGAAGGAAACGGCAGCGTGTGCACGTTTGCAGAAAATAGTGCAAAAGTTTTAAATAAGTTGGTAACACTTCACAATAAGGTCTCATTTGTTAAAGGATTAACTAACAGTGAGAAATACATGTTTACAATATTTTTTGTTCATGTTAGTCCACAGGATTAGATCACTTCAGAATTAAAATTTCCAGATAATTTACTCACCCCCATGTCATACAAGATGTTCGTGTCTTTCTTTCTTCAGTCGAAAAGAAATTAAGGGTTTTGAGGATTTCAACAACGGACAACAGGGTTGAAGGTCCAAATGTCAGTTTCAGCGCAGCTTCAAAGGGCTCTACATGATCCCAGACGACGAATAAGAGTCTTATCTAGCAAAATGGTAGGTCATTTTCTAGAAAAAAATTTAAATTATATACGTCTTGCACTCTCCACGCATTACGTAAGGAAGGGTCACGCGTGACGTAGGCCGAACTACAACTTGTAATTTTAAAAGTGCATTAGTAAATGTTGAAATGAACATTAGCGAAGATTAATAGAAGTACATTTCATTATTAGATCAGGTTAACTGATATAGTTAACAAATGGTACCTTATAGTAAAAGTGTTAACAATAATTTTATGCTTCAGTCCTTAAAAAACGCTGCTTTAGAGCTGGTTTGACACTGTTGTGTGTATCAACACAATCTGAGCAACTTTGCAGATGTTAAATTGGTAATTCACCACTGGAAAAATGCGCTTTCAATAATACTTAGCTGCAGTAGAAAGGTGATTTTCCCTTTTGCAAAATAGGTAGGAAAACTTCAACACCCATAATGCACTGGGCACGTAGCTGTTCAAGGCCACTCCCACCAGAGCCAAATACCGCTTTGCTTTAGTATGAAATACTTAGTAAACTTTTAGTTTTAATGGTGTCGACTTGTATTGTTCCCTTGTGCAAGAATTCAAAGAGTAAACGTTTAGGAGGAATGAGTGACTTTCATGTTTCCACTGAAGAATCCAGCGCATTGTTGGGCAGCGGCTAAAGAATCGTAAATATGGAGAGAACGTCGTGATGGAGAATCTGAAAAACGTGTTTGTTTGTAGTCAGCACTTTAAACTGGATGACCATGAGCAGTGTTTTATGCCAAAATTTTGGAAAAACTGCACAACCCTCTCCTCCCCCTTTCCTCAAAAAAACCAAAAAAACACAGAAGTACTCTTTATAGTTTTCACGAGAGCCCCGGAGCTGTCAAAAGACTTTCGCTGACAAATAAACGTGAATTTCTCAGTTCAGGTAACAGAGAACGAGTAAATATTGTTCATTTAAATATACTTCTGAAAATCAGTGACGTTAAATAGAGAAAAAAAATGACTGTTCACAGTTCAGTATGCAAATACATGCAAGAATGTCACAATGTTATTGGAATGCTGAACATTTTACTAAAGTCAATCTGAGATTTTCAAATTTAAATTTAAATTTTCTTATTAAGCACAATGTTAAAAAAAAAAAAAACAGGCCAGCGAAGACTGAAAATTATCTACTAAACAAAATCAGAGGAAGCCTTTAGATTCAGGCTGAAGTGATTGCAGACGTGTAATACTGGGTGTTCGAGAACAAGGTTTGCGTAACATGAATACAGTGCCGTCTTGAAAGCACACATTTTAATCAGACTGTATTCTTTCAATGTTTTAAGTTCAAACGGGTGTCTTTTGAAACAGTAGAGCTTGAGCTGAGGACGTCAAAGTCACCCAAAGCAGCAACGAAAGAAAGAAAGAAACTCGGACGAGTGTGTACGCGTCAGCATACATCACAGACAAACCCAACAGGCTGATTCATTCAGGAAATTACATTCATTTTAACAATGTTGATGGAGATAGACACTTTCCAAGCTTCATTTCATATAATTTAGTGTTTATAAGGACTGAAAGCAACACATTAGCCTCAACCAAACAAAAACACAATTACGCACAGTAATTCATTCGGTTTAATGCGGCGTTTCTCACCTGCTGGGCAGCAGCACCCTAAAAATGGGTCGCAGGTCTGTTCTGATGGGGTCCTGAACAGCAGAAAAACTGTTTAATAAAAATAAGAAGTAACCTTAAATAACATAATCATAGTCTGAACCTGCAAAATAAACATGCTAATCAACTTTTTCAAAAAATAGAAGACGCCTCTCAATTCTTTTGTTGGTGGCATCAAAGGCTGTGCATCTAATCACACTTTCATTTAGGGTTTATTTGAAAAGAGCGAGACAGGTGAAAGGTCTCTAAACCAAAACCACCAGATCAACACTCACTCAAACACATCATGGGTTTATGAGGGCATAAAATTCACCAAGTTATAGTCTAATTCTGGCCAGTGTTGGAAAAACAATGAAATTATACTGACCGCAGCACATAATAGACCCAATGTCTTGTTTACACTCGGGTTATGGTCTTCGGAAAGGGGGAGTTTATTGAGGGTGGAAGAGAGAGACGAATTGTTATAAAAATAACCCTGAATGTGTTAGGATGAAAAAATGTGTGAATATCTGTGGTACGGTAGCTGATGTGATCTATATATATATATATATATAACCAGGGTTGGGTAAGTTACTTTTAAAATGTATTTCACTACAGATTACAAAATACATGCTTTAAAAAGTCATTTGTAACGTATTTTGTTAGATTACTTAAGTTTAGTAACTTAATCTAAATACTTTAGAATACTAACACAAAAAAGTTATCTCACAATTCTGACTTTTTTTCTCAGAATTACATGATGTAAAGTTGCAATTGGGAGTTATAAACTCTCAATTTTGAGACAAAATGTCAGAATTGAAATAAAAGTCAGAAATGAGATATAAACTCGCAATTTTCCAGAAAAACTTCTGAATTGTGAGAAAAAAGCCAGAATTGTGAGATATGAACTCGCAATTTCAAGAAAAAAAATCTGAATATCAAGTTATCATGCAATTCTGACTTTATAACTTGCAATTGTGAGTTTATATCTTGCAATTGCAGGGAAAAAAGTCACAATTGTGAGATAAAAATTCACAATTATCTTTTTTTTTTTTTTTCACTGTATCGCAAAACATGAAAACAGCCGTGGATCATCCAGGTCATGACATGTCAGTTGAGATTCAAGGATATGCAAACTTTTGAATGGGACAATTTTTATAAATTTTTATATATTCATATATGTGAAATAGCTTATTCAGGAAGGTAATAAATAAAAATATAATTTTCATGATCCCTCTTATTTTGTTAAAATTATTCAAATGCTGCATATTCTGCAAGGGGTATGAAACTTATGACATATATATATATATATATATATATATATATATATATATATATATATAAATTTTATATATATATTATTAATAAATATTACCATCTATTTATGCATTTAATTTTGTTCATTGTTCATAATTTGAAATGTTAAAAATGTATCAGTAGGATTAAATTTAACAAGTATTTAAAAGTACAAATATAAAAGTAACAAATAAATAAAACAAAGTTCATTGTTAGTTCATAAGAGCTAATGGAATGAATGCCTGTATGCACCAATGATTAAAATTACTCCACATATACAGAATGCCATATAAAATGCATGCAAAAAGTTTACTAATCAGTGATTGAATGCACATAATGAATGATTTTTTCCAATCACAGTCCATAATCCTGTTAAACATTTATTCCAAATATAGGCTCAGGTGGTCTACTATTCTGGTAGCTCTACATGCTAATATCCAGAACATTGACATTGTTTCCTTCCCTGTACTGTGTTCTGTTTGCTCTTGGCATTTATTATGCTGCATTTAGAAGACTAATTTAATAAAATCTTTCATTTTCATTTCAACAACAGCAGACGAGAGGCTAAAGGATGAATGGGGAAATGTAGGCCGCTAACCCTTCTAAATACGAGGCTGTTGCAGGGCTTCATTCATCTGCATGCTGATTTATGTTCACTCATTTAAGGCTGTAAGTGATTCTCTCTCCTCCTCCTGCTTGACATATTCCAGCTGACGGTTATCTCGCGCATCTCACAGATATGCATAAATATTCACCTACAGGAGAGACTCAAAACAAGGTGTTTATGTGACCCGTGCATAATTGAGATACGACCGTATTAAATTGTTCTTGTCTTCTCAAGCTCCCTGTCAAATCTGATCATACATGCATTTTATAAATGAGCCTCAAGATGTTTCTAAACACTCAAATTCTCTGGTGACCTGGATGAACTTCCAAAGACACTCATTCATCAAAGCACACTTCCTTTCTGACATGCACTAAGAGATGATTGTGTGAACAAAGCTATGCTGAGTCATGATTGGTTAAGTGCTAATAAAAGGAGGGTTAATTATTTATCTAAAGACAATTTGGATTGAGAAGGACAGGGTCATGTGAGGTGAGCAAAGCATGGGATAAGATCAGAAAACTGTCTTCCGGATCATCCATTACTGGCAGAGGTGGTTTTATTGTTATGAGATGCGAGGGTCTCTGGCGTTGGAGAAAGCGTAACGGTCAACTCGGATCAAATATGCCTTGATAACCGATCACATTACAGCCTTTAGAGTTCAGAGTTGCGCGACAGTCAATCACTGTTTGCAGATTCCATAGAAATGAATGAGAAGTGCTGAAAACTGAATCCAACTTGTAGAAAAATGATCTGACTTCTCTTATAAAACAGCTTTTTTTTTCTCGGAGAAAATGCTAAAAATAGATCAATCCAAAATGAATGCTAAAAGGCAAACATCCTGAAGATGGACTGCTGATTCTTTAAATGATACTCTGTTTTAGCACAAAAGCAGTTTATTCAGCGTAGTGAAGCCTCTCCTCTATTGACACCCATTAAAAAATGGCCTCTGGTCGGACTCCCTACCAGGGTTGGGGAGTAACGAAATACAAGTAACTTAGTCACGTATTTAAAATACAAAATTTGAGTAACTGTATTTCATTACAGTTACATTTTAAATGGGTGGTAATCAGATTACAGTTACATCTGAAAAGTGTTTTAGATTACCAAAGTGATTACTTTGAATTTTAATGTCATTTAAACAGCAATTGGTGATTCTCTGACTCTGACAGTCTGAAAAAGCAGAGTTAAGTTTCATCAACATTTTAATACTTTTAAGAGGGATCATAAAAACTTTGTTATTTTTATTTAGTACTGTCCTGAACAAGACAAAATGACTGAATTTATAGAAAAAATTGCCCAACTGTCAACTGAACTGTCCTGTCATGACCTGATGATCCACGACTGTTTTCATGTTTGTGAGTCATTTTATAATTCACTCGTCACTGCAACTTTTTCTCACAATTAGTTTTTCCCTCACAATTGTGAGTTTGCATTTCACAATTCTGACTTCTTTTTCTCAGAATTGTGAGATTTAAACTCACAATTGCAAGTTATAAAGTCAGAATTGGGAGATATAAACTTGCAATACTAATTTTTTTCTTGAAATTGTGAATTTAGTATGTGAGTTTATATCTCATAATTCTGACTTTTCTCAATATTGCGAGTTTATATCTAATATTTTTAACTTTTCTCAATATTGCGAGTTTATATCTCATAATTCTGACTTTATAACTCAAAATTGCAACTTTATATCACGCAATTCTGAAGGAAAAAGTCAGAATTGTGAGATAAAAACTTGCAATGACCTTTTGTGTGTTTGTTCCACACTTATTAGTATTCCAAAGTATTCTAAAGTATTTAGATTAAGTTACTAAACTTGAGTAATGTAACGAAATACGTTACAAATGACTTTTTAAAGCATGTATTTTGTAATCTGTAGTGAAATACTAATAAATAATTTTAAAAGTAACCTGCCCAGCCCTGCTCCCTATTGCATTTTAATTTTTTTTTAAAGAGGACCTATTATGCTTTTTTCCATGTTCATCTTCCCTCAGTGTGTAATGTTTCTGTTTGAGGATGAAAAAGGTCTCCAAAGTTACAAAGCACAAAGTCACTCCAAAGGGATTTATTTTCTGTATCATTGCGCACTGTTTCTGAACTCCCTGAAATCCCACGTCACAATATTCCTTATTGAAATAATTCCCACCCAGTCAAAAAACTAAATCAAGACTTAATAAAAAGGCATAACTGGTCCCCTTTAATACTTGCGTACCAGAAGCTTTTCTCTTTTAAAAGTTCTCATGTACTTTTAATCGACCCCACACAGGGTCCATAATTAAAGCTGCACTCAGTCATTTTTTCCTTCATTAAAAATTTTTTGCTCCTAAAAGAATGACTGATACTTTATAAAAAATAAATAAATCATGCCAAAAAGGTTCTATATAAGGAGAAATGTCTTAAATGATTGCATAATACTTTCATGTTTAACAGGTTATTTCTATTTTTTCTAGTGATGAAGTATGCTTATGAGCTGTTTACTTTAAAAAATGAAATTAAAATTAAAAATGACCTAAAACGAAATTAATTAATTAAAACTAAATGTGTAAAATGACCCCATGATGGAACCTTCTATATATGAAGCGCCTGACAGAACCTTTTTGGTTCTAAGCAGAACCTTTTCTTCTTCTAAAGAGTGATTAGTGACAAAATAACCTAAAAGCATCTCAATCTAAAATACAAGCAGGTAAACAGGCAAACAAACTAGTAATTTAACACCAAAACAACAATCTGAATAACTAAATTATGGGTCTCCATGATTGTGTGATTTAAGGGGTTTCATAGTGAGACTGTATTTCATGCTGCAAGTGAAAGAGGAAATATGTTTGCTGCAAATATATAATAGAAATATAGCTGCGTGCAACAATGACCAGGGTTTAAGTGCTTTAAGGCCTTCAAGCACATGAGTAAAAATGTATAAGGTTTTAATTAGCAAGCCTGTAACCATCTCGATTATAGACGGTAAAGACCATTTACAGCCAATACAGGCAAATTACCATAGGAAATATATGGTTAATAAAGCATTTTAACAGTTATCGAGGTAGAGCCAAAAACCTGGGAGTAGCTGGAGTAGAAATAATCTCCAAAATGTAATGAATGATTCGATAGACAGAGGCGGTCCTGGAGACAAAGTTGCTAAGAATGAGAAGTTCTACCATGTGCAAAAAAAAGAAAAGAAAAAAAAAAGCAATTCTGATGCCAATTTCTTCCAAATTTCTCACAGGCCTCGAGGGCTTTGAGTCAAACAGGCCCAGTGAGTTTCATTCCGATCGGCCGCCGTTAACCTCGTCTGATAGCTGCTCAAACTTCACTGGCTGCCGCGTGATGTGTTTATCGAGAAATACGTGAATGTCCTTAGAGGCATCTTGGACAAAGACACCGCATGCCAATCAGACTTTAGATTTTTCCATGTTATAGCACCACCAAATGGCCAGTCGCCGCGTCATACGACCACAGAACGAGCCCTCACATATTTGTGCCGAGTTTGGTGAAAATGTCTCATTCCGTTCACGAGTTATAGCCATTTTAGTAAAAGTGGCTCCGCCCACTTCTAACATTTTAGCCCTTATCGAAATCGAATTCTGCCTGATCACTTTTAGGGGTGAATGCTGATCCTTGGAAATTCTAACAATTACAATAGGGTTTCAGCAATACATGCTTGAACAACTAAAAAAATGATAAATCCAATATCATAGTGAAAAAATATTTATCTTTCCTTATTAAATAATGGGCAGTATAAAAATATCCATGGAGAATGTAGTGAATGTTCTCAATTTACTGGCAAGTGAGATAAAGAGTAAACTTTGGACTCTTTTGATTGTCAGAAGAATGAAAAGAAAGAAATACTCTAACATGTTTTCCCAGTGTTAGTTAATTTTAGTTAATGTATTAACTTACGTTAAATAACGGGGCCTTGTTGTATAGTGTTATTTTTTATATTTAATAAATATGTATGATAAAAAAAATTCATCTGGCATTAGCAGGTGTAGAAAAAAAAAAAAACTCACACATGATGGAACTTTCATTAAGTGCAGGAGAAATTTCATTTAGTGTAAGACCGACCTGCTAACATTTAGAGGACGCAAGATTTCATTCGCCATGGGTACGGCACGTCTCAAAGAGAACCTACCCATAAACTCCCTCTCAATCAATACACCGACTGTAAAGTGATTGAATTCAATACTCAAAGATCTCCACTGCAGACCGCCGTTTATTGCCCTACACTCCGAGCATCTAAGACTGCTTGGATAAGGATCTATAAATAACCGAATGTGTCATGATATAGCGAGAGAAAGAGATAAGGTAGAAATGAAAAGGTGACCTGCGAGGGGACGAACAGAGGAAAGACAAGACTTCCTGAAACACAGCGCAGCGAACCTGACAACTGTGTGAAAGGTCTCGGCCTCTCGGCGAACAGCAGAGTCACAAACACACGTGACGGATGCATCGCTTTCCTTTTATTTTCAGAGCAAAAACAACCTGAGACGAAATCTTTGCTCAAAAGCACTTTTTCCGTGTAGACACTAAAAGAGAGTGCTGATTATGAACATTTGAAGATGTAGAGCTCAAGAGTGCCGCCCACTTTTTTCAGCAGCTTTGTTTCTGAAAGTTTCCCATTGTTCTTCAAAGGCATTTCAGGAAATGAGCCGGTTCACAATCCAAACAAAGCTCTGAGAAAATCAGGATATTAAAACATGTGTTTCGCATCAGTTAGTGTGTGTAAAATCTGGAATATTTGATACATTTTGAATGAAATAATTGCGAATGACAATCAAATCAGCGATGATTGTACCATATAAAAATAAAAGAAGAACTGAAGCAAAATGAACCGAAACTCTGCGTGCCTCACAGACATATATATACAAATATACATCAGAATCGTCAACTTCATCGACTCAGACAAACACTAGTTTACTAATAAATAATTCAAAAGTCTCCATGCTATTTTTTCCCCCGACACATTCATAATCATTCATTTTGCTTTATGTGTGCGCTTGAGCACAGAATAGGCTTTATTGCACCTAAAACGCTCATTATGGTTTAGTAATCTCCTCGGTATATATTTAAGCAATTAAATTAACACAAACATGCTATTAGTCAACTAACGGCTTAAATGAACAACTAGAAAAATCTTTAGTCATTGGCAGCTCTAGACTCCTGGACCGCGAGCGCTGTGGGTCCCGCCGCGTTACACAAGAGACACAGCTTTTGTACTTCTGCTGCTCCTCACCAAAGAGAACCGCTATTCTGAGCATCAAGAGAGAAAGAAAGAACGAAAGCGAGCAAACAACCAGCCAGAGACAGCGAAACAGAACAAACAACAAGAGGCAAGGGCCAGTGTCTACACCGTAACATGACCAATGTGCCAATTAAAGGGAAACAATAATCAATATCAATACTGATGTATAATAGAATCCCACATTGCGGCGTGCGTGGAATCCCTCCGGCTGTCACTCACAAACACAACACTATCAATTATGACTAAGCAGCAATCCTCGCTGGTGTCGAGACACACCGGCTCTGCTCCAAAACACAGCAAGCTTTCTTAATGTGTATTGCCTACATAGCATCCTAACGCCCAAGAGACTTACAAGGGCACTTTTCGCAGACAGCAACTGAGCAAACAGCCCTCCAATTTGGCCAAAATAAGGTATCTTTTACAGTAGCAGTTTGGTAGAGCTTTAAAATGCTGTCAGCTTTCTAAGTTTTGGAGCAAATCCAGTGTGTCCGTGTGCACAGGAAAGAATAACTGCACTGGAGCAGCTGTTTGAATAGGAAATCGTTTAGTGAACGACAACAAGGCGACAGAACTGTTGGTTTAAAGTCCGGTTGGCATGTTGCAGATGCTTCTGGATATGAATGTGTCCTGTCTGCACCATCTGTAGTCATTTGCCACTGAATACCAATTTGTCATTTAATTGGTGCTTAAATATGATTTACAGTATATTTACAGGAACAACCCCACTGGGAGGAAGACAATAGTGATCATCCTTCATGAATCGAACCTTGTGGGCTTTGAACCGTACAATCGTTTATGTTGCATAACCTGATTTACTGAATAAATATTATGCCACAAAATGTCCTCCACCTGACTCTTTCTCCACAACGTACTACCGAGTTTTCATATTTACCCCCTTAACTTCATCAAAACTATCCAAATTTGTATATTTTATGTTAATATATTAATACTGTAATTTTTGCTAGAAAATTCAACAAAACAATGGCTCATATATTAAATAAAATGTGTTAAATATCTATTTTTGTATAATTCAGTGAATTAAATAACAAATAACGGATACTTCATCCCATTTCTCCTTATATTTGGAACTTGATGGATGAAAAACAGAAATAAAATTCTTCATAAAAACAGCTTCACAACACTCGAGTTAACAAAATCATCAAAACAGTGAAACTTTTGAGTGTTTATTCAAAAACGCTGTTAAATAACAGGAACGTGCACTCGAAAAACAACCAAACTCTCTACGTCTTAACCAGTTTTGTGAAATGTCCTACTTCGTGTTTTCACGTGTTACATAATAACATAAACAAATATACCACCCACTTAGTCCTGCCATAAAATATAAAAACTCAAGCTGTGCATTCATTGGCCAGTCAGACTGAGCTGGCAACTAAATATGTGCCAAATACAGGAGCAGATGGCCTGTTTTCTACTGGAGTCTCAGTCCTGTTTGATCAGCTGTGTGCTCCTGACATCATCTACCTCCAGAGAGTTCATCACATGTGCACGAAACACGCCAAATGAAGTTTGCACCATAAAACGACAGCGCAGTCTGAATGAAGTCAGCGCTGCAGAGAAAGATAAAGCACACAATGCAACTCACCTCAGGCTGAGAGAAAGCTGCTGGTCTCTAGACTGGAGGAGATCGGCCACGGAGAAGCTGCTACTTCCCAAGAAGTTGCTCTGAAGAGGAAACACAACAGAATCTGGTCATGAAATGAATCCAGATGTCAACCAACTGTACAGATCTCCTGGTGAACACATGTGCATCTGAAGAGTCTCCTACTATATACCCTTTTCATTAACATTTAAAGACACACTATGTCTAAACTGACATTAAAAATGAATTGAAAGTCACATTTTGAATGTAATGGATCAAAAAATGAGCTGAAATTTGAATTTCGGAAGCAATGAAGCAGAATTAAAAATGAGTTGAAATTCGAATTTTGAATGTAATGAAGCAGAATTAAAAATGAGTTGAAATTCGAATTTTGAATGTAATGAAGCAGAATTAAAAATGAGTTGAAATTCGAATTTTGAATGTAATGAAGCAGAATTAAAAATGAGTTGAAATTCGAATTTTGAATGTAATGAAGCAGAATTAAAAATGAGTTGAAATTCGAATTTTGAATGTAATGAAGCAGAATTAAAAAGAACAACTTCGGATGGATGGATGGATGGATGGATGGATGGATGGATGGATGGATGGATGGATGGATGGATGGATGGATGGATGGATGGATGGATGGATGGATGGATGGATGGATGGATGGATGGATGGATGGATGGATGGATGGATGGATGGATGGATGGATGGATGGATGGATGGATAAACACATACTGTAGGAAAGAACCAGCAAGAGCAAGCCATCAATAAACACACAAATACACAGAGTGGACAGGAAACAGAAAATAGATTGGTAGAGGCAAGGAAGAGTGTTGCAGTGTGAGAGAAACAGATATTGATGGGAGAGAACTAGAAAGCAAAGTTTTGTCAAAAAGCAAGGACACTTAAAAGCTGGAAATTTGAAGCTCTTACAGGCTATACAGTCAGATTTTGATAGGCAAATTTTTCATACTGGTTCATACAGTGTTGCTAAGGAGTTGTGAGATGGTTTCTAAAGCGTGCCAGTGCACTAGGCAGCTGCTACACAAACAGACACACAGACGGAGGCTAACAGACAGATCCTGTGCTGTGTTGAAAGCTCTAGGAGGAGTGATGGTTCATAAATGTCTGCTCTCAGAAGGATACAGCAGCTTTAGCACAACTGCTTTGCCAAACAACATAATGAGAAAACAGAGACATAAATGTGGACTGGGTGCGTTCATCACTCGGCTTTTTCCTGCTGAGAGAGATCCGGTCATACCAAGGACATGCAGCCCTCTATGCTGCCTTAATTAGTAATTACAACACACATACACACACAGGAATCCCTCGACATTTCTCAAAAATTAATTACTGTGCTGCGTACTTCACTGTAAAGACTCAAACAGGCCCAAACAGAAATGCTGTAAAGTTGATACAGTACACATTTCATATGTATATATGTATGTATGTACGTGTGTGTGTGTGTGTGTATACATACATATACATTATATACATATATCAGAGTTCCTCTGAAACCCTCCACCTCCCCCAGCTCCACCTGCCTAGATCTGCTATGGCATATCTTACATGATCACAGCAGCGGGTTTGTTTGTCTTTTAACACTAGCAAGTCCATACTTACTGTGCAGCAGAAGTAGCACATCTAGTCAGCCAAGACTAAATACATTAACACTGCCATACGCAACAACATGCTAAAATTATTCCAGGAGTTGTTATGATTGAAATATACACTGATCAGGCAAAACATTATGACCACTGACAGGTAAATAACGCTGATTATCTCTTCATCAAGGCACCTTTTAGTGGGTGGGATATATTAGGCAGCAACTGAACATTTTGTCCTCAAAGTCGATGTGTTAGAAGCAAGAAAAATGGGCAAGCGTGAGGATTTGAGCGAGTTTGACGAGAGCCAAATTGTGATGGCTAGACGACTGGGTCAGAGCATCTCCAAAACTGCAGCTCTTGTGGGGTGTCCCGGTCTGCAGTGGTCAGTATTTATCAAAAGTGGTTCAAGGAAGGAACGGTGGTGAACCGGCGACAGGGTCATGGGCGGCCGAGGCTCACTGATGCACGTGGGGAGCGAAGGCTGGATCCAACAGATGAGCTCCTGTAACTCAAATTGCTCAAGAAGTTAAAGCTGGTTCTGATAGAAAGGTGTCAGAACACACAGTGCATCAGTTTGTTGCGTATGGAGCTGAATAGATGCAGACCAGTCAGGGAGCCCATGCTGACCCCTGTCCACCGCCGAAAGCACCAACAGTGGGCACGTGAGCATCAGAACTGGACCACGGAGCAATGGGAGAAGGTTTCCTGGTCTGATGAATCATATTTTCTTTTACATCACATGGATGCCCAGGTTTGTGTTGGTAGCCTGGGGAACACATGGCACCAGGATGCACTATGGGAAGAATGCAAGCCAGCAGTGGCATTGTGATGCTTTGGGCAATGTTCGGCTGTGAAACTGCCATCCATGTGGATGTTCATAAAATTAAGGTTGAACCACGTTGACTATTTTATGATGTCTTTACTTCCTTTCTGGACCTTAAAAGTGTTGATTAAATTGCTGTCTACGAACGAGTCATATACCTCTCGGATTTCATCAAAAATATTTAAATTTGTGTTCAGAAGATGAACGAAGGGTTTGGAATGACTTGAGAGTAACAACAGAATTTTAAATTTTTGGGTTAACTAACCCTATACGTCCTGCTTCAGAACAAAGCAAACAATCTACTAGTCTGAACAGGTCGGACACTCTTATAGGTATTTAATGAAAGCATCAATAAATTTTCTTTGTTTTGAAACTTTAGTTTTGACTGTGTTTCAAACAACATTCGTCGACTGTTCCTCACCTCCACAAATCCAACTCACTTTAAAATCACTGGAAAGCAAACATGAGCAGCACTAAATGTTCCTGCAGTTTGCCTTTCTTAAATAAAGATTTACTCGTAACAGCAAGCATATGGTGTTTACTAAGACATAAGTGTTGTCACAGATCAAGACGGGATCTCACGGACGTGCGTGACATGATGAAATGTGTGGGAATACTGTGTACAGCTTTGCTCCGACAGAGATGTGGGATAATTAGGAACAAGAGTGTTTATTCCAGAGCAGGAATTGGTTTAGCATCATCATTGCTTTAATTCAGCTAAATAAGAAGGTCACTAGCCACTCTATGGGAGGTTAAAACAGAGTGGGTAGTGATTTATTGATATTTTACATGTGCTGAAAGGGTTACGGGCCAATTCACAGTATTGTAAAAGAGCTGGATGATATTGTTGAGTTGAGATAATAGCTAAATACTGTACAAATACCCTATACCTACTGTAACATTCAGTGTACAAATACTCTTCTAGATTGTCTTGGTCTGTCTCTTTTGAAACCTGACAAAATGGCAGTGCTCGAGGAACACAATCTCAGGCGTCAATGCTCCCCAAAATATGCTGAATAGTATGCTAAGTGTGAAAGAGAGTCACGCAACTCGGAAAAACTCTGTCCATGCAGCAGAATCGGTTTCAGAGAGCGATGAGATAAAATGAAGCATCCGCTGAGGCAAGTTATCTACATATAACTACACCAATAAGTGCACAGGCAAAATTCATGCTTTTAAACACTTGCACTGTTTCTAACTGTTTTGAACAGTCCCATTTAGATCACTTTTACTACTGTACAATAATACCTACACGCACACACACATTATATATATTTATATATATATACACACAAACACACATTTAATATTATTATTATTTATTTATTTATTGCATTATTGTAAAACTACACGGTAAAAGAAGTTTGTCTCTATGCAAAATCAAAAAAATATGTCTTTAGAGTCAATGTAATTGGCCTTAAATACACATTATAGTGATATTTATTCTAGATACAGGTGCAATAATGATATGGAAAACATATGCAAATACTTCAAATAAAAAATAGCAATATTTAAAAACATACAAAGAACATTTTTACAAAAAACTACCTCAGCATGTTTGTGAAATTATTATGCCCCTTTCACACGATGTAATATAAGTGTCTGGTGTCCCCAGAATGTGTCTGTGACGTTTCAGCTCAAAATACCCACAGATCATTTATTATAGCTTGTCAAATTTGCCCTATTTGGGTGTGAGCAAAAACACTTTTTGTGTGTGTCCCTTTAAATGCAAATGAGCTTTCCAAAAGAGGGCGGAGCTTTAACAAAGCTGGAGAATCTCATGCAGCCAAAATGAGGATTGTCAGTAACGGTGTTCATCCTTACATTGTTCAAACCGGAGTCAAACTGATGGAGAAACTCAGGAAGAAGTTACAACTTTTAGACTGAACGGAAGTGGATAAATTCATGTAGTTGCTGTGGAGTTGATCAACTCATCACTAGCATGTGCTCAGGAAGAAGCTCGTTGTAGTCCCTACCCGCTGTTTGTTGTAGTCCATAAACAGAGAATATTTTAAAAGAAAAAAATCTCCTTTTGCGTTGAACTTCGAGCGTCGTAACTTTGCAGATGTTGTTTATGTTCAAACAGAATCATTACACACTAACTAAAGTTAAAAAACTGAAACCATAATCAAAAACCCATTGAACTACTTTTCAGTTATACTGTTACATCTCTACCTTCAAAATGGCAGGAAACAATCGCACTTCATGTGTTCCCGTCTTACTCCTTTGCTAACAGTATTTCGGTGGCATGTTTGACCTGCTTCATGCTTTTCTACCAACTTTTATTACTCAACAGTTCCTGAAAAACTATTGATTTCATCACCTTGAACAAAACTGAAAATCATAAAATATGTGATCAGGGATTCTCAACCTGAATCAAACCTCAAAATCAGGCCTTTAGAAAGTATCAATTTCATTGAAATGGCCATAGACAGACAGACAGACAGACAGACAGGTGTTTATGGAAGTGCTTTGGTCATTTTTAGTTTCTATTTAGTGTTTCTAGAGTGAATAATAAAACCCAAGCTGACCTTTTACCCCAGATAGCCTTTAGCCCTGTTGTACTTTCTAAACACTCTGCATGCTTTACCATGCTTTTCGTCCTCCTAACACTTGCATACAGACACACAACAGTGTGAAATCTTGATAACAAACCACCTGCAGCGTAATGCTTTTTGTCATGCTATATTGTCTTTCTATCTTCCTTCCGAGCCGAAGACGACTCATGAAGGACAAGACATCACCGCAGAAATAGTCTCAGTCTCAGGATGACTCATATATGCAAGAGCGTTTTTATCTCGTGTACTTTTCCAACTGTTGGTGGAGGAATTTTCTGCTTTTAAAGGGCATCCTTTGCACTGACCTCTTCTCTTCTATGCACTTCCTTCCTCAGCGCTTTTACGCTAATAGATCAGCTTTTTGGGTGTGTTGCAAGATAACCACACACATATATAAAATACCCATGAACACATAATGCATGTGCATAATCTAACTACATCAAAAAAAAACTAAAACAAGCTATTAAAGCCATTTATATACTATAAATCTGCCTTCATACTGCGCAATAAATGCGCATGGACACAAACACACACAGAAAGAGTGGAGATGCATCCCTCAGCTTTATAGTTTACAGCCAGATTGAGTAGATCAATCTGCTCGTCATAAACTTAAACCTTGATGAGCATTTCCTGAAGGAAACGGCAAGGCAGCAAAGATGTTCTGGTCTAAGGTGAGTGTGCATGTTAGTCTTTGATTCGGTGTGAATGAAATGCTGCATCAGAGACGCTCTGTCACCGTCGCGTCACGCAGCACAGACACAGATCAGCTGCACACGAGAAACAACACATGCGACAATAGACAGTTACATATATGCAAGTAAGAGCAATGTAGATACCGCGCAAACATCATTGGATACACTTTGAACGCTTATTATTCTATCAATGTAAGGCAATGGGAAATTTTCAAAATGTAATCTCAAATTTCTAAAAAAAGTATACTTGAGAGATGTTTTTTATCGACCAATAGGCCTTTATTGTTCAGACCACTTAACTAGACAATACTGGGACAAAATGTCAGTTCTAGTGATAATCAAACATGTTCATTTACCTGATAACTGTCATAAACAAACTATTTTGGTTATATATATATATATTTATAGTTTAATTTTAATAAATACTTAATAAAGTAAACATTGTGTTAAAAAATTATGTAAATTTGGTTGACCGCTGATAGCTGATAGCAAAGCCAACACTGATATTACTGACAAAATACATATTAAATGGAGAACATTAAACAGTTCGATCAGAATTAAATCCAGTAGTTTATTATTACGTGTTGAACAAATCCTCATCAGAATGTCTGAGAAAAATCAACATTGTGCAGCTTTGCAAGAACAAACGGATCAGCAAGTGAAAAGCAAGACAGAAAAATGCGATAAGCCAAGTTTCCTGACATTCATAATGAGTTATGATCACAGGCTTCTGTCACTTTCTCTCTCTGTGAGAAAGGCTTAAAAACAAACTTCACCTCGTCACCGGAGGAAGTGTGCATGCAAACACACAGTCTCTCACACACACACACACACACACGCTTACCTTGCTGTCTAAATGAACACATACCACAGACTTCAAACTAATTATGACTCCAGACTAACACAACGCCGTGAAATAAACTTTGTCTGTTAGCATTCAAAAAACATTATGCACTTTATTTATAAATCATTTGACAGCATCCCCAAAGGGACGATTTGCCACATTTAGCTCACGTCTGAGGACATTTTTGTCCCCCAACTATAACAAACACACATGTGGCTCTTCAAAAGATGACACATCTCACACTCCAAATCCCCGAACGCAAGCCAAAGAACTTATTTCCCACACAATTCCCACATGGATGACACCAATGTCAGTCCAGAACCAACCGGTCCATCCCACCTGTCAGTTGGCTTCATTTTGCTTTGTGTGACAAAACGCAAGACAGCCTCACGCGTGTCCATACCCGCATAAACACTCTTAAACGCCGCGTGTTGGTATCTTGAAAAGCAGACTCACTTGTTAAGAGTAGCGCTGGCACTCAGAGGTCCACAGAGGAAGTGTCCTCGCGAAGCTGTCGCGGGGCAGAACCGCCTCACAGGGCTGCTGCGCGACTGCACATCTCCGAATAAGCTGCGCACTGGTACATTTGCAGCCTCCTTCAAGTCTATGCATACCAGCCGGAGCGAGCAAACACACACACACACACACACGCGCACGAGCGCGCAGAGCAGCTACACAACCCGACTGAACGACTGAATAAACCACTGCAGTTCTGAGCCGACGCCAGAAACACTGAGACACAGAGAGAGAGAGAAAGGGGAGGGAGTAAGACTGGGGAGGCGTGTAATACTGAGAGATTAAGGAAGGAACAGAGAGAGAGAGAGAGAGAGAGAGAGAGAGAGAGAGAGAGAGCACTGTGTGAAAGAGAGAACACGACGGCAAAACTAGGTGAGACAGAGAGAGACCTCTCATGGGTTAAACAGTGACAGGGGTCGGTGACTCAACAGCTACTTGAATTAAAACACACAAACAGACACTGGCTGTGCGGTAAAGTGTGTGTGTGTGTGTGTGTGTGTGTTAGTGAGACACGTATGGTCCATATAGTCCGATATTTGCGTGTGTTTGCTCTGCAGTCGGAGGAATTACAGTTTTATAGGCTTTGCAGGCTTACGGCTAATCCACAAACACACACCAGCATCACAGCCGTGTTTTCTGGGAAAAATATATATATTGTTTTGATAAAATACTTGACTTTACAGAATTAAAGCACAAGAGACAATACAAAACATTAGATTAAATACCATATAAACATATTTCATCTAAAGTAAGGGCAGTCACTTCTAGTATAGTTGTGTAAACTTCTATAGTGCTGAATGGAAACTCTGACAGATATAATTTTTGCGTTTCCGTTTGCTCCAATAGCAGAAAAAAAATCATGATACCATTACTAGGCCTTTACAAAAGAGACAAAAACATTGAGAGACTGATTATGTTGGTCAGAAAAAAGAAAGAGGTCAAATTAGCAGTCACTCCCTTAGCCTTTGTGTTAGAAACACTCACACAACAGAGTTTTGGTTTTCTGTCATATAACACCAAGGTAATGTAACACTGTGCTATAAATGTACATTCAATTTTTAAAAAATGAAAATACATTTACAATGTTAAAGTGCACCTATTATGCTATTTTAAAGACTCATTGCACATGCATCCGAGGTCAATAAACGCTTACATTTTTATATAATAAACATGGCAGCAGCACCTCTTTTCTCAGTGTCTGAAACAGTTTAATAAAGGATTGGGTTTCTCTTAGTCTGACGTAGCCAGAGTTTTTCTTCTACGAGGGGGTTTGACATCACAGCATTTGTTTCCAGGTGGACGTCCTGTAGAATTCAACCAACCAGATGACGACTTCGAAAATCCTGAAGTGTTTTTACGGTTAAGTGTGCCATATTCATCAGACATTCAGCCAACGGTCCGTGGGCCTAGGTTTCTCTAAAACGATCCTTTCCGCAAGACTGTTCTGATTGGTCAGATGGCCCAGTCTGTTGTGATTTTTCGACCACTTACAGCACGTAACAGAAACCAAACGCCCATTACCATATCTGAATTTGAATTCCATATTTTCCACATGTTGACGACACAAACTAAACTTTCTACAGTGTCAAAGTAGACATTGTTCACAGGCAGCCAATAAAGGCAGTCATTATGCAAATGTATTACAACGTATTTTCTTTGAAATAGGTCAGAATTAAGAATGATAAATCATTATTAAGGTTACAGGGGCAAATGTAGTGTAAAAATACCAGGGTCACATGAGAGGAGGCAGTGCCTGTGATTGGCTGATTACCCTGTCATTGTGATTATTCAGCCCACAAACCGGTCTAAATAGGTCAAACTGGTGAAAATGAATGGACTAATTACAGAAAAAACGACTTAACCATTCAGGCAACACCACTTTTGGTCACGTTTGAATCGTGATGACCTTGAAATGATTTTCAGCTCACTTTTTTTCAGCTAAACCTGCACCGTCTTTTTTAGGACAGCAACAGTGTTTACAGATAGTTTGATGACTAATGGTCTGAAAAGAAGGTGAATATTAACAATACCTGTACAATGTTAGCAGTAAATAAAAGCTACACAAAACATGGTTTAAACTGCATTATCGTAGTTATCTTTGATGCAATGTCAAAACAAAATTGACGAGACTTCGCAGACTCTTCCGGTCTTCTAGTGTCTTCAGACACAAACATACTACACACATCTTCACACTGAGGTTTCACACCGACATCAGCTCGGTTTACTATACATGATCCTGTTGCAACGGTAGCGTTTCATCTGCTAAGAGAACGCTCCCAAAATTCAAAAATAAAAATGTATTGATAAATAGTTGTTTAAAAATGTAGTTATTGCATTAAAAAAAAACATTTGCCAACTCCTAATAGTTTTACAAACTCCACTGGACATAGAAGTAACCAATGAATGTCGACTGCCATTCAAAACTGCATGTAAAAGCGAAACAAACTGTGATTAGCCACTATATATGTCAATCAAACGGTCTCCTCTGGTCTAAGTGGGCAGGTCTTAACCAATATAAGCTGCTTATTCAGTTCAGTCTGGCGGCGTAAAACTGTTACATAACCTCTTACACCACTGGAACTGCATGACGACAAATTTACATCACATTATTAAAATATAACTTCTTAATTTCTGCGCTCGGCAGTCGCTTCAACAGCACTGACCTCTGAGAATACAGATATCTGGGTAAGAAAAAACCCACTTTAGACATTCCGCTAACTATAATTAACTTTGCAATTCTACTAATCCGAACGGTAACACTTAACCCTCACCTAACAGTCTGCTGAAACTCTAATGAGAGTTAATTGACATGCCGTTGCAAAGTTACTTATATAAATAGAGTGTCTAAAGTGAACCATCGAAATAAAGCGTAACCGTTATTTAATAGCTACGAGTCACTCATCACTACGCCTTAGGCATGTTTGTTTGAGATTAATCTGGTGAATTCAGTCTGCTTTGTCTTTTACTGTAAACTGAAAGCAGCTTCTAAAACACACACACACACGCGGAGTCATAATAACAAAATACAGGTCATACTACAATGATAAAGAGTTCAAAGAGCACACTTCAGATGCTGAATTTGTTTACAACCAACATACTGTATGAGCGATTGAAACTGAACTTCCCTTCATGACCTGATGTAATTCCTACTGAACATGACACATGGACAGAAACAGTCATGAGCTCTTTTATAGCCTAGTGTTGTCTAGACTAACGCCTTGACAATTAAGCAACATTGGGGTCATGTGAGTGTGAATTTTTTACTGAAGGTTTACTTTAGTTGTGTTTATTTAATAGAAGTATACATGTAAGTTCAACAGAGACACATGGCTTGCACACACCTTCTACTGAGCAAGAAGTAAGCTTGCATGTTCAGACTGCAGCAAAATGATTCATCAGAAGTATCGCAGAAAAAACACATGGAGAGTCACCTACCGGCTTGAACTTCAGACACAATAATGCTTCTTAACTTCCATAAACAGCGACAGGCCTTTGAATTAAAGCATCATACAGTAAATTTGTCCTTGATCAGATTTACTCCACGTACTAAAGCACAAGTGAGTGAACAACTCTTAACACAAGAAAAAACAGCAGTGTAGAGTCATTCCACAACAAGCCCATGCTCGCCCCAAACCTCCATATGACCATTACATGCCATTTACAACCGCCAGCGGTGAACAAAAGCCAAAATTTAAGAACTGGCTCCCTTCCAATCCATGAACAGGAAGAGGAATTTACCGAATTGGCATTTTAATGGAATTTCATCATCTTACAAAAAAAACCTACAAATTTGAAAATATTTTTCTGATTAAACATTTCACTAGATAAAATTCAGTAGGGTCAAAACAATGAACAGCCATCAAAGTGGTTATAATGTAATATAATATAAACTATTTTGAACTATAAAGACACAGGAGTAACAATAATTAACATGGCTTTCCATCATGGTGAATAAAAGTTAATATAAAATTAAAGGTGCACTATGTAGTTTTGTCCGCTAGGGGTCACTAAACTCTTCAAAACAATAACAAAGGCGTAGATTGATGACGCAGTGAATATGGAATCATGGAACTTGTCGTCATGACGATGGATCTAATAATGTTTATGGATGAGTGAATGCATGTTTTAGGACGTGGCCGAGAATCACGTACGAGATTGATATTGAGAGACAGATATCAGTGGCACACGTGAGTCAAGGGGGATATAAAGAAACGAGGACATTTCATTCTACCGAACCGTTCATAAGTGCTGAAATACTCCTCATACAGGTCAGTTTATTTGATGAATTAAAACTGTGAGGTAACGCAGCGCTGTTTCACTTGCTCTAACGTTACACTATCATACTAAACTGCACTGGATTTTGTTGAAAGCTGTAATGTTTAGTATTAGTTTGTTGTCTGTATGAGACTTCACAGTAATCTAGATCAACATTAGATTATCATACTGATGATATTCTTACACTTCGTCGTGTTGAGCTTTATAACATTGATTAGTTTTATAGCCTACATTTGCTCACCTTGTCTAATAACGTGCAAGAGCGCGTCTCTGTCGAGTCGAAGTTTGTCGCAAAGCTCTCGCCATCTCGGAAACCCCACGCCGATATTGATCCTCGTTTTATTTCTCCTTTTGCTCCAAAGTTTGCTTGCAATGGTCCATAATGTTTGAACTAAACAACAGCAGTGTGTTGCTAGACTGCAGCTGTCCGTGTCTGTTGCCATGGTTACTATGCAGTACAAGCAGAAACCAGGGATAACGCAGATATTACATCACTGACAAGCGCAAGTGACAAGACAGGGACGGGGATTAATTAAAATAGTGAATTTCTCTGAAATTCTTGGAAACATTTAGGATAATGTAAGTATACAGCTGAACGAAATATATAACACTGTGCAAGTGGCTTTTGGATATTTTAATGTAAACATTTTACATGTTGTACCTTTAGTTTATTAAATATGATAACATACACATGAACTAAATGATGGGAAATGCATGAACTGCACACAACCTATTGTTCACCATTGTTTCATTATTCATTGGTCTTCTGAAGATGAGACCGACACTACAACCAGAGCTCATGAGCAGATCAGTGAGGGATGATGTAATAAGCGGGTCATTATCACAAAACAAACTCTGACAGCCTGATCAGGATTAATCTGGTATCACCCTAAAGAGGTTTATTTTGCCATAACATCCCTCCTACTGTACATTATCCTGCTTACTGCTTCTTCTTACCAAATAAATAAATAAATGGACGATATTGATTTGAGCTGAAACTATTATGCTAGAAGAAAGAGACCGCAGAGTGATATGAAAGACATAAACCTAGCACAGCTATGTAGAAAATCAGTCAATTAGGCAGTTTAACATCATTATAGAGAAATACTTGACTGCAGAATGACACAACTGACCAATCAGAATCGAGTCCCTGGCTGGAAGTCACACTCCAGTGTCAGACCTTGAAGGATCTCCGTGATCCCACAGAGCTAATCACACTGAACTTTGAGTCACCTCATGCCTCTCTCTCTATATATATATATATATATATATTTCTATACGTATATACACCGATCAGGCTTAACATTGTGACCACTGACAGGAGAAGTGAATCTCTTCATCACGGCACCTTTTAGTGGGTGGGATATATTAGGCAGCAAGTGAACATTTTGTCCTCAAAGTCGATGTGTTAGAAGCAGGAAAAATGGGCAAGCGTGAGGAATTGAGCGAGTTTGACGAGAGCCGAATTGTGATGGCTAGACGACTGGGTCAGAGCATCTCCAAAACTGCAGCTCTTGTGGGGTGTCCCGGTCTGCAGTGGTCAGTATCTATCAAAAGTGCTCCAAGGAAGGAACGGTGGTGAACCGGCGACAGGGTCATGGGCGGCCGAGGCTCACTGATGCACGTGGAGAGCGAAGGCTGGATCCAACAGATGAGCTCCTGTAACTCAAATTGCTCAAGAAGTTAAAGCTGGTTCTGATAGAAAGGTGTCAGAACACACAGTGCATCAGTTTGTTGCGTATGGAGCTGAATAGATGCAGACCAGTCAGGGAGCCTGTGCTGACCCCTGTCCACCGCCGAAAGCACCAACAGTGGGCACGTGAGCATCAGAACTGGACCACGGAGCAATGGGAGAAGGTTTCCTGGTCTGATGAATCATCTTTTACATCACGTGAGTGTGCGTCACCTGGGGAACACATGGCACCAGGATGCACTATGGGAAGAAGGCAAGCCAGAGGAGGCAGTGTGATGTTTTGGGAAAAGTTCTGCTGGGAAACCTTGGGTCCTGCTATCCCTGTGGATGTTACTTTGACATCTACCACCTACCTAAGCATTGCTGCAGACCATGCACACCCTTTCATGGAAACGCTATTCTCTGGTGGCTGTGGCCTGTTTCAGCAGGATAATGTCCCTTGCCACAACGCAAAAATGGTTCAGGAATGGGTTGTGGAGCACAACAACGAGTTTGAGGTGTTGACTTGGCCTCCAAATTACCCAGATCTCAATCCAATCGAGTATCTGTTGGATGTGCTCAACAAAGAAGTCTGATCCATGAGACTCCACCTCACAACTTACAGGACTTAAAGGATCTGCTGCAACATCTTGGTGTCAGATCCCACAGCACACCTTCAGGGGTCTAGAGGAGTCCATGCCTTGACGGGTCAGGGCTGTTTTGGCAGCAAAAGGGGACAAACACAATATTAGGAAGGCGGTCATAATATTATGTCTGCTCGGTATATATATATATATACATACACACAACCAATATATGGTTAATCTAACTGTTCTGCTTTCAATCTGAAATCTTAGTTCTATCTTTATCTACAGTTTATATTGTTATATTGTACAAAGGTAAAGCATTAATTATATCTCCTCTAAGAACTGGAGTGTGGCCCGATAATTAAATCTGATTAAAGAAATAATCATCAGACAATTAAAGGCTGTTTGGTTCAGTGGTCAAAGGTCAGAGTTTGAGGGTTCTTATCTCTCTTACTGACATACCGTGTGTCACAGAAACTGATAAGTTTGTTTCAAAAGTGCACCTCTACCCGTTCCTCGTCTTCCTGTCTCTTTGAAGCATGCAGGTGGGCGGCTCGCAGATAAAAATGACAATGACATGAAGATGCACAGGCTTGATCATTTCACAGCGAGTGCAGAGAGATCACAAACACCACAGAGTAAAGTTTCACAGAACTACACTCGATGAGAAATAACATTTGGCTGACTAACTCTGGCCGGTCAACTCGTCCGTACTAACTCTGTGATACGCTTTGAAGACTTTAAGCACAAGGTCATTTTACAGTCACTTAAATGAATGCACCTCAAATAACCCATGGCAACAGTGTGTGTGTGTGTGTGTATGTGTGTGTGTGGGGGGGGGGGTCGCTCTTCATGCTGGCCAGGAAAGAGCCATCAAACACACACACACACACTATCATGCTGCGTCTCTTTGACATGCAGGAAGTCCAATTAAGGAAGTGCTTTGAGTCTGTGGCTCTGTTCTAAAATCTACTGAGCTGCCTACCTAGGGAACATGACTGAAATGGAACGCTACATATTTGACAACATACAAATACACTTCTCACGTGAAGCAAACAGAAGATTTGACTCACATCTGATCCATAATTCATGTTGATACTCTTATGACACAGTACTCTGACCATAAAAATACACAGCGTACTCAAACATAAGGTAAAATAATCTAAAAATGATGCATTATAGTTTTTATAAGATCTGTTTTAGTGATACTTTTTGATATTGATTTATTTACAAATCAACATTTCTCACTTTGTCTGGGTGGATTTTTCAATTAGCTTGTTAAATTATGCTGCCTACCTTTTGAAACAGCCTTTGCTTTGTGATTTAAAATGCTGCCTACATAAGCACTAGACCTTACACCCACAATGAGCCTCAGCATTAACTACAAACATGCCAAACTGTTCAGATCAGTACATCAAATCACAGATGTGTAATCGCAACTCAAACTTTAAAAAATGAGTCTGTCTGTATAAAGCTTGTGACCAAAAAAAAAAAAAATGCTGTCAGCACATGCATATGGCAAGCATAAAATCTTGGTAGATATTATCAGCGTTGTCGCACATGTCAGACCAGTTGTTTTGACACCTGGTGTGTCAGGTTTAAAACATCAGCAGTGTGTATTTCAAATTAAACCGAATTGACGTACATGGAATTATTTTTATAGCGAATTGATATTCAATGGATTAAGCATGTCATAAAGTACTAAAATAAAACAAAATAAAATAAAATAAAATTTTATGACTTTAATATATAAAAAGAATTCATCCATCCATCCATCCATTTTCTACCGCTTATCCGGGGCCGGGTCGCGGGGGCAGCAGTCTAAGCAGAGATTCCCAGACTGCCCTCTCCCCAGACATTTCCTCCAGCTCTTCCGGGGGGACACCAAGGCGTTCCCAGGCCAACCTAGGTCTTCCCCGGGGCCTTCTCCCGGTGCGACACGCCCGGAACACCTCCCTAGGGAGGCATCCAAAACAGATGCCCGAATCACCTCAGCTGACTCCTCTCGATGTGACCGAGCTCCTCACCCTATCTCTAAGGGAGCGCCCTGCCACCCTGCGGAGAAAGCTCATTTCGGCCGCCTGTATCCGGGATCTCATTCTTTCGGTCATGACCCAAAGCTCATGACCATAGGTGAGAGTTGGAACGTAGATTGACCGGTAAATCGAGAGCTTCGCCTTGCAGCTCAGCTCCTTCTTCACCACGACAGACACAGAAGCTGCACCGATCCGTCTGTCAACCTCACGTTCCTTCCTTCCCTCACTCATGAACAAGACCCCAAGATACTTGAACTCCTCCACTGGAGGCAGGAAGAATTAAAAAGAAAAAAGAATTAAGCAAGTCCTAAAATATCACCTATATCCAAATACCTCCATCTGCGCAAGATACAAAATAAAACATGATTTTAGCTCATTTCCCGACTTTGATATTCCAAGAATTAAGTAAATAATTAGTCTGTAAGGTCCATTACCAAAGAACTGCCCCAATGCAAGTAAAGGAATAAAATCCTAAAATAAATAAAAAATAAAAGAAAATTAAATGTAAAAATATCTGCACTGCTGCAAGGAGGGAATAAAATAACAAAATAAAATAAAATAAAGCAATCAAATTCTGTTCTTTCTCAAAAGCACGGATCCCTGACTCCCCGAAGATTCGCAAACCCAATCAGATCAGAGATTTTGGTAAGTGCTGCCCGAGTAAAACGCATCAGGTGGACCTTGAGCAAACTCACTGAGGCTGAGGCTGTTTGAGCGGCGGAATAACCCCTACTTCAAAAGAAAGCTGCCATGAGCCGACTTCCATGGATATTAAAGTAACAGTAAGCCAGTTTTACAATGAGAGATTAGAGTTAGCCAAGCACTGAACTCACCCTTGACCCACTAATACAAATCTGCACAACCAGGTGACAGAACATGAATCAGTGATCAGTGGGAGGTAGAAGGGAGACCACCTTAATTACATTTCAAAATGAAAAACGCATTATTAAATTGATCTGGACAAATCCCATCTTGTAGAACCGGGAATGGGATTAT
Source organism: Zacco platypus (assembly GCA_038088235.1). NCBI lineage: Eukaryota > Metazoa > Chordata > Actinopteri > Cypriniformes > Xenocyprididae > Zacco > Zacco platypus. Next base: position 36,547,083 of record CM076084.1, on the reverse strand, counting down.
AAAGGGAAGGGATGACTGGAGCGGTTAAGAGCACGACTGAAGAAAGAGTTTCTAAAAAGATTTGTGATGTTTGACTAAACCACTGCACCTCCAGAGGGGTCCATCAATGCCATACATATTTGTGAAATATTATGATTAAACATTATTAATGCAATAATGTAAATATATATATATATATATATATATATATATATATATATATATATATATGTATATAGATGTTAGTGCAAGGAAGTAAAAGTGCATGATTAATTTTATATATATATATATATATATATATATATACACAGCTCTGGAAAAAATTAAGAGACCACTGCAAAATTATCAGTTTCTCTGGGTTTACTATTTATAGGTATGTGTTTGGGTAAAATTAACATTTTTGTTTTATTCTATAAACTACTGACATTTTTCCCAAATTCCAAATAAAAATATTGTAATTTAGAGCATGTATTTGCCAAAAGCAACAACTGGTCAAAATAACAAAAAACATGCAGTGGTCTCTTAATTTTTTCCAGAGCTGTATATATATATATATATATATATATATATATATATATATATATATATAGATGTTAGTGCAAGGAAGTAAAAGAATAAAAATATAATATATATAAATAATAAAAAATAAAATTAATCATGCACTTTTACTTCCTTGCACTAACATCTACATTTCCTACAGTATTTACAGAATAACTGGGTTGCTGTATTATACCAGACTATTATGATGGAGCTCCATCATACTTCTTTAAGGCTCCTTGAGTTCCCAAATGCCACATCCATATTATCTTACCCACAAGCCTTGTCATGGCGCCTCGGCACTTTTATAACTGTGACAGACTTCACTCTGCGGTAAAATAGCAGATGCCGCAAAGCCGCCTCTCACTAACTCCAGTCTGCACGTAAAATTCAGCAGCTGCTTTCTTTTATTTGACTGCTTCATTTGTCTAACAACCAGTCAGCCAAGTTTGCTCACGTTCTGGCGCTTTGCCACTTTCCACTGCTATAAAATCAAGAAGCAGACATCCAAATCGCTATTAATATTCTGTGCTGTATAAAACCCTGTGACCGTTTACAATGGCACTGTATTAACAACCTAATTCATCACTCTTCACCTCCACACCTTCATGGAGACGGTGTTTACTGGCCGTTCAGTGATTACCGCTCAGAGGGGAAGCTTTTATACGAGGAATAGTTCAACCCAAAAAATCTGTCGTTTACTTGCTCTTATGTTCCAAACCCAAACAGCAGGTCATAGTGACCATATCTGTAAAGCCCAAAAAAGGGAAAGGAGGAAAAAAACAGCGGAAAAGAACCTTATACCAGAGGATTCAAAACTAAGGTTCAGGGACCCCTGCAGACTTCATTAGTACCCACCCCCTTTTCAACAGAGGTATTTCTTCCATTCATTTTCCCCATAGGGATTTCAAAAAAAAGTCCTAAAAGTGTTAAAAAGGGTCATGAACCAAACCAATCAGCCAATCAACCAATTCAGGTGAATCACAACAATACAAATTTTGATTTGAAGCAAAAACGTTTTGAAAATCAGACAAAAAGACAAATGTACAAGACTGTGTACTTATACACTCACACACACACCGAGAGATTACATCATTCACATTACTTCATGGGAGTGGGCGGAGCTAAAGAGCTATTTTGGCACGTTTAGCTTTTTTTCGACTCTCTAATTGGTGTGATTTTACTGTACAGCATCATGGGTAATGATTTACCAGGAATTCCACTGTTAAACATGCAGGCTGACAGCTTCAGCAGAAGCAAATACCATCGATTAACAACAGGGGCTTTCACACTGAATAGTTCTAGGAACTCCCCAGGAACTAATTTCTCCCCTGGGCCATGCTCCTGGTTGCATTCGCACCGGGAATAGGAACTCTGAAGCGGCCGACAGCGGCACCTTTAAGCGCGGCCTTTACAAATGCTTAAAACCGGTGGATGGAGGATGCTGTGATCGGAGCTGTGTTTGTTGTGTGTCATGGGTTTCGTGATAACGGAGATGGAATGTAAACGCATAATTTACACGACTGAAAGAACAAAAGGTGGGGCTAAGAGACGAAATCTCCGTTGACAACTTTCAGTATTACATATCTTTGAGACACAACCCTGGAGACAAGAGGTAGATGCTGTTATCGCTGTTTTCCATGTTCTTGAGGAAAATATGTTTACATGGCTTTTTAAAAATGCCAGACACCAGTGTTTGACATGCGTTTGACCAATCGACATACACTCACGTTCTGACAGTCCGTATAGTGTTGGGTTAGACCCTCCTTTGAAGTAGGAGCTAATTTAGTTGCCCCAAAAGGAGTTCCTAGAACTCGCTCCTAGTGCCTGCGGTGCGAACAGGGCAAAATCGGGGTACTTCAGCCAATAGTTCTAGGAACTATGAAAAGGTTCCTCCTGTGCAAAAGCCTCTAACTTCACAGCCCACAGTAGGTCTGTCTGTAAAGGTTTATAAGTTATTGTTAAAAATCTATTTTCACTTTGTTTTTACTTCCTGAACCTGACTGCTACACTCTATAGGGAGCCTGTGAAAAGAAAAAAGAAGTACAAACTCTACAAAATGGATTTTTAGTGCCCTCATTGTTATCATGTGCACTTAATATATCAATATATATATATATATATATATATACATAGCTCACATAGTATTACATTTACCTCAGGCAAGTCATTTAGTGTCCACAGCATGTTAGTTCACTAGAGAAATGAACTCTAGAGGGGAACATTTCACTAAATATATGTACTTTTATTAGCTTATATATTCATTATATTTACTTAACCTTGTAGCAATGTCTTAATTATTTAATATATGTTTAAATAAATTTCTCATTAAAAGAAGTGATGTAAATTTGTGTAAATAACTATATTTCAAAAATGAATTGGAGTAATAATTTTATAATTAAATTTAGATGCAAAACATGTGTTATGTAAAATTTGCATGATTTTTTGTTATTAGAGTGTTGATTCTTATATCTAAAAATAAATAGCAACTGAGTGTAATAATTTGGGCTCTGTTGTTAATTGTAACCTTTAATATTATAGTAATGTGCAAGAAAGGGTTCCCTACAAAGTTTACAACATTAGCTCTTTTTTATCATAAAGAAAATGTAAATTATAATTGAAATTATTTAAAGAGAGAGACACAATTTGCTCAATAAACCAATGTTTAATTTAAAAAAAAAAAAAAAAAAGGAAAAAGAAGCAATTTTATGTTACGTCTTCTCCTCCCGGCTGTATCGAACCGTGACTTCAATACCGAGGTACGTACCGCCATGTTTGTATATATATATATATATATATATATATATGTATGCATGTATATATTTTTACTTGGGGGTTCCTGACCAGTTTTAAACCCTCTGGTTTATGCTAGTAAAAACTTCTGAAGCCATATGATTCCTTAGTATGCTGAATTGCCTGAAGCCATAACTCACTCTCAAATTAAATCATTCATGCAAATAAATAAATAATGACTGAATTGTTTTAAACTACTCCACTGAGGTAAAAAATTCTATCAAGTTAAAGGCATGAACAATTAAGACGAAATTCACTGGAGGCCCAGGCCCTTCCTCATCTTAGAAGATAAGTCTGGCAGAGAATTATGATGGAATTCGAAACGATTCCACACGTACAAACACGAGAACACGCAGCGCTCGGCAACCGGCGGACGCGGTGCCATTTTCTTCCACCGGAATCCTTTGAATGACAGAGCATTAACATAAAATTAGCATAAACAAATGAGCGATAATGCGACGGCCACAGAATTACTCTGGCAGACGGGAGTGAGAAATGCGTGCTCATAAAGCATTCCCTTTCAGCTGAGTTCAGATATTTCAAGGACTGTTTTGAAATGGCGCCATGGTTGTCGCCGAACAACACACTAATCAACGTGGTGTGTGGCCCGGGACATCTTAATGATCTCTCTGTCTATCTCACACGCTCACACACACACACACATGGGCCGAAGCGTGCAGGAAATACAAACAGCAGTCTGCAGACACCCGAAATCTCTTCACTTGTCAACTCTTCGTCCTGGTCCTTTATTAAAGTCCTTTGCTCTTCTTTCTAGCCTTAAAATACAAATATAACTGAAGAAGGACTGAGCACAGGGGTGGTGAAGAGGGAGAGGTGGCTTTTCATTTAGATTGACAGGGCGGCGTTATCAGCGTGGAGCACCTGCACGAGGGTCAGTGCCGAAAACCGGAGCGCAACCAAAGCCAATCCCGGCAGTCATCGCTGCTGTAATTGCTTCCATTGACCCTCCTCTGATCGTTTTGGGAATCTCTGACAGGCCGTTCACGTGTTACTGGAGCCGGTTCAGATGCCACTGGTGCCATGCTAATCTCCACAGGTATATCACATGCTGATGTGCTCCAGCTCAAACAGCTGTTCTAATAATAACAACCGTAAAATAAAATCAAATATGAAAAAGAAAAAGCTAGTCGCTTTAAGAAATTGTATTCGGTATTAGTTAATTCCCGACAGCCATAAATCAAAAACTAAATGAAAGTAAACTAAAATGAAACAAAATAAAATGGAAAAACTGCTAATATATTCAGAAGTATTTTACATAAATATTTATTTAAATATTTCTAAATATTAAGAAATAATAACAGTAAAATTAAGTAAAATAATCAAATGAAAATTATACATATAAAGGAATAAAACAACAAAACAAAAATAAACAGACCTACAACCCACCAGCAAATTTCTCAAAGACCCATTGAAATATAAACTGTACTATTATTTTTTTAGCTTTGAGGCTAACTTGTATATGCTGATGTACTAAATTAAATCAAATATTCACATATTAAATTTATAGTCTTTTTCTTCAAGGACCAAAAATACTGAAGTCTCATTCTGCCCGCAAGAACATATCACATAAAAATGCTCTTTATAACTCTGTAATGTCTCTCTCTCTCTATTTATATATATATTCTCTTTTACAAAATACTTTACATTTTTATAACCATTGATGAAAATAAAATATGGCTGTGATTGAAGTTGCCAATTCAAATATCTTATTCCGGCTCTATGGTGCTGCTATATCTACTGTACATTCAGTCTGCAGCATCACAGTCTGTATTCATGCTCTGCTTGAATGCGTACAATGAAAGCGGACAACATCAGATCGGCAAAAATGAGAAGAGTCCTGCGGGAGAGGAAAGCCATGACACTTGAGTCACTCCTTCAGGAAGGTGAGAGAGACGGTGCAGTGTGTCAGGAACATGACGGATCATCCGTAAGACCTGAAGGGTACTGTACACATTGCTTAAACTGCAATGAATCATGCAGCATTCAAAGTGATTCAAAGTATCCACAGACCACCCACAAAAAGTTTGCTAACTCAAATAAGATGAATGCTCTAAGGAAATTTATCTTGGCAATGTCATTGTTTATGCAGTGCACTCACAATGTTAGTTCTAACGTGAATACTACTGGACTGTTACACCCACCAGAAAATCTAAAAAAAACACTGTTTACTTAATTTGTATTTTTAACATAAAGTCCTCTCTCGACTCGCGCTGTCGTCATTCCTGCATTTATCCTTCTGGACCTCGTACCGTGAGACTCGAGGCCGGTGTGGCACGCAGGTGACGCTCATTATTAATCGGCCCACAGGCTGTGCTCACCCTGCTTGCCACACCATCATTACAATTTTGTGTGACCTTCTGTTGGATCGGACCAGACAGGATAAACTTCTTTGTACATCGATAAGACTTGGGCGCCCAACACGCTGTCATCTGTTTGTGGTTTGTCCCTCCTCGGACCACTGCTGGTAAATTCTCACATCTGCTGACCGAGAGCAAACCACAAGCCTTGTCGTTTCAGAGAAACTCTGACCCAGTTGTCTTGCCATAACAATTTGGCATTTGTCAAAGACTATCAGATCTTTATTCCTGCCCATTTCTCCTGCATCCAAAATGATAATTATGAAAACTGACTGCTTGCTTTCTAATCTACCCAGACCTTAATATCTGGGTTTGTTAGGAGATGATCAATGATATTCGCTTCACCTGTAACTGGCTTATGCATTTGTTTCCTCAAATTGCGACCACCCACAAGTCTGTTCGTTAACTCAAGTACACAAATGCAGGCTCATACTTGCAAAAAGGGATGCCAAACACACAGGCTGTGCAAATAAAAGACTTCCTGCTGTCTTTTGTAGCACTGGGTGGAAACAGAGCCAGAAAAACACACATTTGCTATTTCTTGCACATGATGAGCAGGTGCTGATAGTCAGTATGCTGCTTGCACACATAAACGGATAGATGGTTCCCTGCAGAGAATGCTGGGAAGGTCTTCAGGTGCACACCATTAGATTACAGGCCAAAAGCAGACGGGATGCTGGGATATCACAGCGGGAGACCAGCGCGCTTGCCTTCGCTCACGCTGGCTGCGGCTACGATCTGTGTCTCGTTTGAAACAGATCCAGGAGCTCCTAGTGTAAACGTGTGGATGTCTCGCTCCAGATCCGCCTTTGTTTCATCTTCATCTCTTTGTACAGCTTTGATCTCCGCTTCTCTCCGGATTAAAGACGCCTCATCCTTCAGGGCGCGGACGAGAGCTGATGTTCTTCTTCGTCTGCAGTCATGACGACATCGTTTTCAAACACGATGATGAAATGAGATGCGATGTCAAAGTAATGTATGGATTCTGACAGGTCACGTCTCTGGAGATGATCAGATGTTTTGTGATCAGATCTGGTCTACATGTACAGTAGCATGAGCCTGTGATGTGAACTTGACAGAGCTCTATGATGGGGTTGGTGTTTGCTAACGCTCAAAGTAACGTAACCACACCGTACGTGTGCGTATTTCTCCATTTACGACTTTGAAAAAGAGCTTAATGCCGACAATCACTTGGAGAATGACGTGAAGTTCATCTAAGCAGATTAACAAATCTAACACTGAAAATTTGTTGGAATGCAAAAGATAATGAAATTGGGAAAATGCAATAAAAAGCAACACATTTAATTTATCCACAGCTTTGTCAGCTTGTTCTGCTAATTTTGGCCACTTTGGTTTATTTTCCCATTTCTTTGCTCTAGTAAGCTCTATAAATTCTTCATAGCCCTCTAAAAAAGCAAGAATAAATAAATAAATCCTATTGTTGTCTTGTTTTCCAGTTAAATTAATGCAACAAAAAAGTTAGACATTTAATTCATCCACAGCTTTGTCAGCTTGTTCTCCTTACTTTCATGTTTCACGGATAGTGAACGGATTTTCATTCAGGACAACGCACTATCCCATGATGCAAAAAACACCTCAGTATTACAAATGTTTGAAAATGTATTTCTAAACCACTGTAAATGTTTCTGTTTGTGAGCTGTGGTTAGGGGTGGCTGAGATGCAACTTTATGCACAAGCGCCTGCATGGAGATGTTCTTGAGACTTCAAATACCTGCTGATCAACAGAGCTTTTTTTCACAGCTGCTCTTTTAATACAATTAACTTGTTTGACAGAAACTTCCCTTAATAAACCTTTATCTGACAGAGTCTGTGCTCTAAACCACTCACAAATCTTTTGACAGTTCGATAATCTCCAGGCATATTTAGCAAAAAATTAGTTGTTTTCAAGCTTTTCGCAAGACATTGCACCATTTGATGCTTTTCATCTTCAGAAAGATCTCCTCCCCATATTTCATGAGAACTGTGACGTGCTTAATAATTTGGAACAACCTCTTTATGTAGGGTCTCCATTTACCTAAGAAGACCTGAAACTATTTAACAAACCTGTCTGAGCTTGATACCCGTTATCTAAAAAGATGTGAGGAATAAAACGCTCTCTTTGAAAAACGAAAATCTGAATGTTTATTGTACTGAAATCCTACTGATATGTCACTTGCATAATAAGTTGCTATGCATTTAAATTGATATGGAAAACCAACGGCATTGTTACTGTTCGTATCACTGTCTATCAAGAGCTGAGGAAGATCCACAGCTGAAATTCACAGCTGGGTCACCAATCAGAGCGGAGCAGACCAATGACAACAGACTGGGACATCTGACGAATCAGAGCAGAGTAGACCAATCACAACAGACTGGGTCACCTGACCAATCAGAGCGGAGCAGACCAATGACAACAGACTGGGACATCTGACCAATCAGAGCGGAGTAGACTCTCAGAAAGGACGACCGAATTGTCAATCGAACCGTTTCAGACACTGAGAGAAAAAGTTGATGCTGCAATGTGTATTATGAAAAAATGAAAGTGTTTTTTGACCCTGGATGCATGTAAATCTATTAGAATTCAAAACAAAAAAATGGCATAATGGGGCGCTTAAATATAAATAAATGCATGAATGTTAAAATAAATAAATGCATAAAAAAACGAATACATACATCCTTCAAAATTCCAGTTGATACATTTTCACAGTTTACTCACTATTTGTACATAGCAAAAATGTGCTTTTGCTTTGTCCCCAAGCATTTCTCTCTCTGAATAATTTGTTATATGCATATTTAATAACTTAAATAACTAGTTCTTATACTTTTCATCATGTTTAGGAAAATCAGTGACTACGCAAAGGCTTCTTCGCTCCCATGAGCGCCTCCGTGAATCAAGACAATCAAATTAAGGGGTAGGTTTATGAAGACTAAGTGATAAAAATATTCTTTCATTATCTGGTGGCGCGTTCCTTCTGAGTGTGAATGGAAATAAAGGAGCGTTTGATTAGCTGGTGCGCCGTTGCTGCGACAGCTATGACATGTTCAGTAGTCCAGCGGACAGTAGATAATTACTTTCTCCTGACAGGCAACTTGTAGCTCAGCTATTAGTTTGCCTCTCAAAGTGCTTCTTAAATCAGGTACATAAGTGCTATAAGATATGAGAAGTCTTATCTGCATTGGTCGAACGCTTCTGCTACATTTCTTACACTTATTTCTCTCTCTCTCTCTCTCACACACGCACACAATGTGCAATATGCGGTTTCATCAAGTTCATTTTATTTGCCTTATTATGTTTCCACAATGTCTAAGACGGAATCGTGATTGTTCACAAGGTGACCGCCAATATTTAGCGAGTTCAAAAATTTAAATCTATACACTAAACTAGTGGATCACAGGTCAGTTGTGGAGGTCACATGGCCTCCATGGCCTCCAACATGTAGTTGTGGCCTAATGGTGAGGGAGTTGGGCTTGTAACCTGAAGGTTGCCGGTTCGATTCCCATGCCGGCAGGAATAAAACTCTCTCCATACTTGAGCAAGGCACCTAACCCCTAATTGCCTCACTTGTAAGTCACTTTGGATAAAAGCGTCTGCTAAATGATTAAAAATGTAAAATATAAAAATGTCAGTTCTGACAGGGTCATGGATAACAGGGGAAAAATAATGCAAATTCAAAATAAATGCAAATAATAGTATGCAACTGAACATATAATAATGCATGACTGTCATAACACCATGTTACGATGCTAACGAACGTCTACATTTGGTAGAAACAAAACAAATTAGAGAGACAACATCATCCTCATCCTCAAAAACCATGAGCAAAACTACAAAATAAATGAAAATGAACCAAAACTGAACTGACATTTAAAGACGAAAAATTGCTCAAACTAAAAAAGCCTCATGCGTTTATAAAATTGTTAATATTTAAGTTGTTTATACATATTGTTGCATGAGCTTACGCGGTTCATATTAATATTTCAATCTTGCAGTGTTTGATTTCCAAGTATATTTTTATTTAATTTTGCATAAATTTTTGCCAATTTGTTGCAATTTAGCATCTTGAAGCCCAAAGTGAGACCTGAAGCAAAACTTGCTTTGACCCACCTAGTGCTCAGAGATCAACAAGATGCAATATTAAAACAAACAAGCTACTAGAATATCAAATTAATAATAATACAATTCCATAATTTTCCAAGTTTCTTAATGCGGAGCGATAAGGAGGCATGTTCTGCATTCGTAAAGGAAAGCTGTGCATTTAAAAACATGGAAATCTCTCCATGCGATCCATCTCAGTTATGAAGCAAAAAGCAAACATGTCCGACTGGAATCTTTTGATCTTCAGATAAGCCACTATATATAGACAGCAATCTCTTGAGTAAACTCAGACAGCAGAGCTGGACCTGACAGTAACAGAGCCCATACGACTCCAAAAGCCCCGCTGCGGGTTCAGAAGTTTGCCATTTTATATAGTGCATATAAACAAAGCCTATTTCTGGAATTTAGACCTCTTGAGAATATCGTGTTCTAGTAGTTCTGTGGGTCGTTCATGTGTAACTGTACTAGACAAAACATTATGCTTAATTTTAAAAGATGCAAAATATGAAATACGCATATATTTAGTACATAGTGATGTATTAGGGGTTGGGAATTTATACATAGAGATTATATGAATGTATCTCTGAAGGGAACTGACTGTCTCGACGGCATTTTCTTCTCTTCTTCCCTCTGTATAATGCCTAATAAAGTAGTATTCATAAGCACAGCGCTGCTTTGCGTACAGTAATAATCAAGGAAACGCTATATTGCTGCTGTTATATAAGCGCCACCTACTGACAAAGAGGGAATTCGCATTTTCATTCAGCCCCTCTGCTGTTTTTGTTACGTGTAAAAAGTATGTTTTATGTAGCATAATTTCCCAAGTCTGAACAAAAAAGTCTGTTTGGCTCATAATTAAGATGCAGTGGTCGCCTCTAATGTCAAATGGCTACAGATACTTTTTGTTTAAGGACAGTTTGGCAAGTAATTATGGAAGCTTGTTTCTGCCATGAAATAAAAAATGTGATTGTGACTGTTTATCTCACAATTCTGACTTTTTTCTCATAATTATGAGTTATAGTCAGAATTGTGAGATATAAACTCGCAATTGCATGATATTTAGAAAGAATTGTGTGATACAATTGTGAGGGAGAATAGACTGATGTTTTTTCACAGAATTTATATCACGCAATTCTGAGAAAAAAGTTAGAATTGTGTTATAAAGTCAGAATTGCTTGATAAAACATAACTGGGAGAAAAAAAGTCAGAATTGTGAGATATACGCAATTCTTACTTTATAACACAATTCTGACTTTATATCACCCAATTTAAATCTCGCAATTCTGAAAAAAGAAAAGTCAGAATTGTGAGATAAAAAGTTGCAATTAAATTTTCATTTTTATTTAGTGGCAGAAACAAGCTTCCATAGGTAATTGAGCAAGAAAAAAATGGCAAAGATATCAGAATCGGCCCATTTGCGGCAATCAGACTTGAAAAATCATGTCAATTTTCTTGCCAATATGTTAATAATCGAATCATACAGTAATTAAAATCGAAGTGCCTGAGCTTGCGAATCATATTCGTGAATTAGAGCATAACAGAAATAACCCTGGAATTATTTTTATCTTTATATGATGCCATGCAGTCCACCTGTCCGTTCCGACTTCACGCCCTCCGGCAAGATCAAATCCGGTGAGAGCAATCAGGAAGTGTTTCCGTCTCCCCATCGCTCTTCCTGCTCTCTTATTCATGCCGGTGAGGCAGGACTTGTACAGGAATACTAAAGTGTAAAGCTACAGGCGGCCGAGAAATTGATGCTCAAATGAAGCCTGAAGGATCTGCTCAGAATGTCAAAAACTCTCTTTCTCGCTCTCATTAAACGTCCTGCTTCCTGAAGCTTGGCAGTATGAAGTGGACTGGAACTGATTCACTGAAAGGAACAGTTTGAACTGATTCACGGAAATGAATCAAGCAGGCACAATCTCGCTGGAGGAATCTACGGCTGAAGAGTCTTGCTCAAGGGCACAATGATGACAGCTCAACATTCCTCTTCAGGATTTAAACCCACAACCTTTCAGTTAACAGCCTTGATCTTTAACCACTGGGCCACGCAAGCCCTGCGTCTGCTGTGGGAAAATAAATGTAATGAGGGTCCCGACTATCTCAGCGGGGCAAATAAACATGACATACTGAACACACACAGCACTCGTCAGGTGCTTTGTTCAGTGAAACTAAAGGCCTGCAGGGAGAAATTCTGTGAGATTATTGCCATTACATTCACATGTGTATCTTAAACAAACAGGACATTAAATTAGAGAATAAAAATGCAACAACTATTGACTTTATCTTTCGAGAATGGTTTAGAATACAGTAACAGTAAAGGATTGTGCATTAAAAAAATTAGGCTAGGGTCAAAGGATGCTTTTGGAAAACACAGCCTAGAAGATTTTGCATATTTTATCACAGTTAACGTTTGACTGACACTATTGGATGAACTGAACGGAGCTGGATGATGACATCACTGTTTTCTGCAGAGCTACTTTAGAGCAGAATTAGGGTGCGTTCACACTTGTAATTCAGTTCGCTTAGTTCATTTGATCTGGACCAAAAAAAAAAAAAAAAAACATTCAGTCCTGGTCCGCTTATAGTGTGCAGATTGGCCTTTTTATCACCGAACCTAAAGACACATGGATACGTTCACGATTTGATTGGTCGGCGTTTATGACGTATTTTGAGATGAACTTACCGAACATCCAAAATAATGCTGTGTGCTGAGATGAATGCGCTCGGTGTATGTGTGTGTCCTGCGTATGATGGTATTTTGACCAGCTGAGAAATGGTGCCAGGGTTCGCACCAGGGATCGTTCTAATCCAAACATGCCAAGTGTGAACGTACCCTTAAACGTAAGTGATGAACTTTAAATAGTTACTCCTGAACAATGACACTGTTGTCTTTTAGAGCTGCTTTATAGCAGAATTTAATTGTTTGCATCATTGGTCAGTGATTTCCTCTTTATTACTGTCAAGCTGCTTTGAAACAATCTGTTGTACAAACAAAGGAAACTTTATTTATGACTTTTCAAGTCAGTTAGTTATTAAAATGAGCACTTATGAGGGATAAAATAAGTTTCTGGAAAGCAGCATCATGTCTCAACAAAAGATCTTTGAAAAGTGTCCAGACTCATGTCTTAAAGTTAAATTTCTCCAGCACATCTGCATATCCTGCTTTGTTTTCAGATTTTGTCTGTGAAATAATATCTAATTTCTTCGGAGTTGTCTGCAGAATGGGCCGCTGTGACAGAAATTAAATGAGCTGTCAATTTGTGGCAGACTAAAACGTCAATGTGCCAGATTTTATGCAAAATAATCAAACGTGGCTTGCAAGACGTCGCCTGATTTATAGACTAAAGCTGCAGCACTGAATGATTTTGTGACAGAAATTATCATGCAGGTGATCACAAGAAAAAAAAAAAAACATTCAGGGTTTAGCATTAGCAAACAACATTCGGGTCTCAGAAGCCCACATTAGTGCCGCCCATGAACCAAATCAGCAATGACAGGGCCACAGCAAATCTGCGAAAACAACAGCTGACGAGAAGAGCCATAACTCGAGTCTCTAGCTCCGACTGATGTTGAGAGCAGCCTCTTCACTCACCGTCTGCTGGTGGCCGTCATTCACACCGTAGACGCTGAGTTTGACGAGAGTCTCCGTGTAGACGGGCCAGTCAGGTGGGAAACTCACGGGATCTCTTGTTCCCTGCAAAGAGGAAAAAGACCGGAAGGTGAATGGATGAGGATGATAAATGAACCAACGGCGAACCTGCCGCACGCATGGTCACTCATTCACTTATTCAGTGGCAGATGGGAATAAAAATGAGACTCGACATGTTGAAGGCAAAAAACGAGTCCAATCAGAGTAGTGATGTGACAAACCAGGGGTTTTCAAACTGGGGTGCAAATAATTAGTTGAGTAGAAATATGGCCTTGTAACAGCATCACACTATCTTTATAGAGATCTACACTCACCTACAGGATTATTAGGAACACCTATTCAATTTCTCATTAATGCTATTATCTAATCAACCAATCACATGGCAGTTGCTTCAATGCATTTAGGGGTGTGGTCTTGGTCAAGACAATCTCCTGATCTCCAAACCGATTGTCAGAATGGGAAAGAAAGGTGATTTAAGCAATTTTGAGCGTGGCATGGTTGTTGGTGCCAGACGGGCCGGTCTGAGTATTTCACAATCTGCTCAGTTACTGGGATTTTCACGCACAAACATTTCTAGGGTTTACAAAGAATGGTGTGAAAAGGGAAAAACATCCAGTATGCGGCAGTCCTGTGGGCGAAAATGCCTTGTTGATGCTAGAGGTCAGAGGAGAACGGGCCGACTGATTCAAGCTGATAGAAGAGCAACTTTGACTGAAATAACCACTCGTTACAACCGAGGTATGCAGCAAAGCATTTGTGAAGCCACAACATGCACAACCTTGAGGCGGATGGGCTACAACAGCAGAAGACCCCACCGGGTACCACTCATCTCCACTACAAATAGGAAAAAGAGCTACAATTTGCACCACCAAAATTGGACAGTTGAAGATTGGAAAAATGTTGCCTGGTCTGATGAGTCTCGATTTCTGTTGAGACATTCAGATGGTAGAGTCAGAATTTGGCTTAAACAGAATGAGAACATGGATCCATCATGCCTTGTTACCACTGTGCAGGCTGGTGGTGGTGTTGTAATGGTGTGGGGGATGTTTTCTTGGCACACTTTAGGCCCCTTAGTGCCAATTGGGCATCGTTTAAATGCCACGGCCTACCTGAGCATTGTTTCTGACCATGTCCATCCCTTTATGACCACCATGTACCCATCCTCTGATGGCTACTTCCAGCAGGATAATGCACCATGTCACAAACCTCGAGTCATTTCAAATTGGTTTCTTGAACATGACAATCACTGCACTAAAATGGCCCTCACAGTTACCAGATCTCAACCCAATAGAGCATCTATTTGGGATGTGGTGGAACGGGAGCTTCGTGCCCTGGATGTGCATCCCACAAATCTCCATCAACTGCAAGATGCTATCCTATCAATATGGGCCAACATTTCTAAAGAATGCTTTCAGCACCTTGTTGAATCAATGCCACGTAGAATTAAGGCAGTTCTGAAGGCGAAAGGGGGTCAAACACAGTATTAGTGTGGTGTTCCTAATAATCCTTTAGGTGAGTGTATATAGAACCCTAGAGTTCTTGAAAACCCTTTATGCCAAAAAGGTTCTATACAAGGAGAAATGTCCCAAATGAATGTATAATACTTTCATGTTCAATGGGCTATTTCAATTTTCCTAATGATGCATGTTTATGAGCTGTTTCATTCATAACATCAAAAATTAATTAAAACAAAATTAATTAAGTGAAACTTAATCCATAAAATGATCCCATGATGGAAACTCCCAAAAAGGCTCTAGAGTATGAAGCGCCTGACAAAGCGCTTTAAGTTTCTATTCGAAAGCTTTTCTTTTAATAGTGTAGAGCGAGAGTTCATTTAGCGGGGCACGTCACACCTGCTGTAGAGATGACACATCAAAACATGTCTGTTTATATGACGTGTACGAAACAGTTGTCTTCCCACGGCCGATCCCTCATGCACTTATCATAGTTCACTGATCTCAGAGTGGAAAACTCACAGTTTACACATGTCGTTCTGGGGCGTCTCTGGACCGTGGCCCCCTGAGACGGTGGGCGGGACAGATAGCAAGTGCGATAGTAAACTCAATCACACACCCAGAAAACCAGAATCTCGAACAGCTCTCTTCTTAACGGGTAAAAAGCAGCCCAGCTATCATTCATGTCAGTGCTGGATCGATGCGGCCCCAGTCTATCTGTTTCACATCTGCTTATTGGCTGAGCAGACGCCGCTATCTGAGCCCAAGATCACATCGTGTCTAAGTGCCTCCGGTTCTGAGGAAATGTATCCAGTTAAAGGGATAATTCACCTATAAATGTATATTCTGTCATCATTTACTCAAACTCATGTTGTTCCAAAAAACAAAGGAGATTTTTTTGTTTTTGAAAAAACATGTTGCACTCTTCCACGGGTTTACGACCACAACCACAGTTTTGAAGCTCCAAAAAAAGCCATAAAATGACTGCCTATAATAACTCATGAACTATATTTCAAATGTTCTGAAGCCACACAATAGCTTTTTAGGTTAAAATAAGGTTATTCACTGAAAATCTTCTCCTCCGCTGCCACTTTCAAATTGTATTTTCCATTCTGCCTGTCTGAAATGGTGAGTCAATGACATCCAACATGGTGCAACACTTTTTAAAACACGAACATGAAACACATTTCAAATCTTCGGCGTAGGAGATGAAAATAATGAGTTCATTTTAAAGATGTGCTTCTTGGAAAAGCTACAACACAAATGTTCAAAAGACATGGAAGCCTGTTTATGCCACATTAAAAGATGGTTAATTATGACATAAAAAGTGGAAAATTTGAAATCTAAAGATACTAAATCATAATTGAGATAAAAGTATCTAAAAACTCATTTTTTTGGAATTATGATAAACACTTAGACTGTCATAATAATGACATAACAATTTTGACTTGTGTAATGTCTTTTTATCTTATAATTCGAATTAAACCAATTGTCAATAGTTTTATGTCATAATTATGACATTTCAATGCCATTCTTGTGATAGCTGTTTTTATCTTAAGTTGAAATTATGAGATAAAAAGACATAATTATGATTTTTTATCTCGTAATTTAAATTTACGTCTTAATTTACGCTTATCCTTATAATAGTCTTTATCTCAATTACAGGCATAAAAATGTATTATAGTTATTATATTATGCCACAAAACAATTATGACTGCATAATTTTGACTTAATGCCTTTTTATCTCATAATTCAAATCAAACCAATTTCGACATTAGTCATTTGTTTTTTGTCACAAATTTGACTGTCATAATTATGACATAAACTGAAATTATGAATCCTATTTTTTTTTTTTTTATCTTTTATGGTGTTGTTTCTGAAGCTTGTAAAGAAGCTTAAAAATTCCTATTTTGTTCCAAAGGAGGAAAGCGAGTCATTCGGGTTTGGAATGACATGTTAACAAACTTTTAGTTTTGGATGAACTATTCCTTTAAAGCAAGTTACACAAGACGACACAGAGACATTAGCCAAGTGTTTCTCTCTCTCTCTCTCTCTGCCTGTCTCTCTCACTCACACACACACACACACACACACACACTGCCTTGAGGGATCTTAAGGTCTTTTACAGGTTTGCATCATTCATCAGTTCAACAGGGTGAGATTGATTTCATAAGGTGCTTAATTAAAAGAATCAGCAGGATCTAAAGGCTAAAGGCTTTTGCATTTTGTCCTGTGGACGACTCCTGGTCCCTAAACAGCACCAAGAGGGCCATTTATGAATAAGGCTACAGTTACCAAGCCATGCTAACTCATTAAAAAGTACTGCAATACCACACTTACCTCACTTTCCATGCCTAAAAGTTCAGTTAGAGTTGAGATAAAGGAAGTAACCAGCACAAATCTAAACCCATACAACTACAAGGTCAATATCACTGGTGGTAATAAATCAGAGGAGCGACGCGGGGGAGCTCCGAAAACTCACTGCTGCAGCGTGGGTAATGGTCAGTCCTCAGGACTAATGGCCCCGTCTCAAAAAGCAGCGCTTATTTAGTGTGTGTGTGGTGAATGCGGGGCGGAGGGAGTCATTTAGACGTGTCCCAAAGTGGCCAATTTGTTCCGTAATGCGCCGTCATGCTGGGCAGACTCAGACACACTCATATTTTTACACTAACCGAACGCTCGATAGGAATGTGATGCAAAAACAGACAGGATAAATAGCTGGTTCCTATGATTTTGGCTAGAAATCAATGTGCACACACATGCACGTACTTCAATAACACATAACCGACAAAGACGTTTTATACAGAGGCAGGGGCGTGACGTCAAAACTCACTTACTGACATCCTCTTGAGCACAGATGGACATTTATAGAATGGGATTTTCCAGGAGATTAAGAGGTTGAATTTGTCTGAATTCTTCACACACACTCCCACAAACACACACACACACACACACACACACACACACACAGGCAGCATCTTTCAAAATATATTCAGGGATGGAATTAATATTCTGAGGCGGGATTCACAAAACATTCTTAAGATTGAAATTCTTCTTAACTGCCAATTTCTTCTTATTTTCAAACTTAAGATAAAAGATAAGAATATTTTGTATTTGTAGATTGCTCTTAAGATCAAATTTAAGAAGTATTCATATTCCCGAAGAGAGCGTTCTTAAAAATCATAGTAAATAACTTCTTAAAGTTAGGATAACGTCCAACCTGTCTTAAATACATGTTTAATAAATTTATTGCGTCATTTTAAGTATCATTACAACATAACACTATAGCTAGCCAAATATAATACGTATTACTAGTTCCATGAATGTGGACGAGCACTCAAGTCTGAAATGACATTGACCGATCATTATGATGCATGACATGACATGCAGGAAAAAAGTCAATCGAGCACAATTTTAACAGTGCATTAAAAACATGACGCTGAGTGATTAACTCCCGTAAAACAACCGCAACCAAAATAGCCTACGATAATCTACAGGCAGTGATGGGCTTTGAGATGTTTTCCATCCAGCGAGTCTTCAGTAATACCCCTCTTTCAACCAAATGAACACCTTTCATTTTCTTCTTAAGTAAAAAATTAAGATGTTCTTAAGAATTGTACTTTCTTAAGAACTCTTAAAAATCTTAAGAATCCGTGGTTCGGAGCGCAAAAGTCACGTGATTACAGTAAACGAGGCTTCGTTACGTCAATTGTGTTTTGCAATTTCAATACTTCACGTGACTTTGGCAGTTTGAAACGCGAATCACTGATTCGAATCAAAAAATTCATAAAGCTTTGAAGCAGTGTTTTGATATCGGCCATCACTAGATATTGTTGATAAGTCTTATTTTGTGTTTTTAGCACACAAAAAGTATTCTCGTCTCTTTATAATATTACTGTACTCACATGAACTGTTTTAAATATGTTTTAGTGTCTTTCTGGACATCTGAAAGTGTTTATTATCTTGATGTCAATAGAGACTCACTGAGCCATCGGATTTCATCAAACTGTGTTCTGAATTTAATTTCTGTTCTGAAGATGAACGAAGGTCTTGCGGGTGTAGAACGACATTAGGGTGAGTAAATAAAGACAGAATTTTCATTTTTGGGTGAACTGATCCTTTAACTGTTAACTATGATTTTTGCCTCAATAAACTGCTTATTAATAGTTAGTAAGGTAGTTGTTAAGTTTAGGTATTAAGGGATGTAGAATATGATCATGCAGAAGAAGGCATTAATATGTGATTTATACGTTACAGACAATATCCTAGTAATGCATGCTAATAAGCAACTAGTTAATAGAGAGAATCGGACCCTAAACTGAATTATTTTTCAAAGCTGCAAATAAAGATAACTGGAGTTCAAGAAAGAGTTCAGTCTTTCCACATCAAAATGTCATTTTTAATTCAATGCCTTCCTGGCAATTTCTTTGGAATTATTTGTGAAGTTTACAAGCAACAAACTGTTTCAGTCAAGAAACTGTTTCTCCACAAGATCACCGCAGCAGACAGCAGACGCGGTGGCCACCAGCGCCAGCATGAAGCAGCGCAGTCCCACAGCAAGACCTCCGCTGGGAAATATGGGAATTTTCCGGGGCAAGCGGCTGCCTAACTGCCTCCGACATGTTCACACATCAGCGCACGAGCACACACACACACACTAGCGCTTTACATGAGATTAGATGTGCATTAAGTCGAGAGGCTGGGGAACAGCTGTAGTCTCATTTCAGTCTACACCACCTGTCTATATTAAACAACAAAAGTGGGCCAGCTCTCCTCACGGCGCGCGGCCCACACCTGCAGCTATTTCAGACAACTGCCATTCACAGAAATCCACAACAGACGGCTCCCCACGCAAAACCTGGGAAACACGCGTCACGGTTTCTCCCATTAGGGGAACCTCCGTGGTTTTCAGCACCACTTCAGATGATCACGTGCGATTATGAGCCGCATCTCAGCGGAAATTCTAATGTGTGCATGATTACATACATTTAATTTAATTCACTTGTAAATTGTTTAGCAAATCACATTGCATGCCGTTCGCTGCATTTATGAATGCAACACACAGCCAACAAGATATCGAGATATAAGACTATAACCAAAACGTCGATTATTTATTCACACGTTACTGATTCACTCAAAGTCTTGTGAAGAAAAGACCAAAATGTAAGACTGCAAGGGTTCATGACACCAGTGGCGTTTTGGTCACAAGTGTAAACTAAGTTCAGATGACTTTGAATATAGCACTACTTTTAAACTATTATAGTACTTTATTGTGGTGTTTTGAGCTTATTTTAACAGACGTGGTCATTGAGAACTGCTGATATGTATATGAAAAAGTGCTTCATGAATATATGAGCAGAAAATCTACATTTCTTTTACGTTTTTGCAATTAGCAGATGCTTTTATCTAAAGCGAACTACAATAGAAGAACAAAGCAATTCGTCACACAGCCAACAATATTCATATGAACATGGGAAAAATTATATAAAAAAGCAGGTAATTAACTGTAATTATTCTTTATGTATTTATAATAAAAAAATATATAGCAAGTTTAATATTCCACAAACAACTTAATAAATATAAAATCAAACCTACCCAACAATCCCTCAGCCTCCAACAACACGAGCTCAAGTCCATTTTTAGTCCAGAGTCTAGTGTTTTCAAGGGGTTAATATTCAGCACCTCCCAGCATCCAGTTTGCTAGATTGCCAACACTGAAACTGGCACTAGTCATCGTCCGTTCTATACCGTGAAGGATTAGATATGTCGCAGACCTACAAACACACATGGATGAAAGCTAAAAATTACTGCACTCTGGGTGAGCTTCAACAGTGCAAAGCTCTTTCCTCTAGCAAATCTAATTTGGAGGGAAATAGACTTCTCTTTGTGCACTCATGTGGGGCTGAGAGTCCATGTGGAGGGAGGAAAAAACAGGCGCAGAAACAGAGAGATCAGTGTGTCACTGGAGGGTGTGTCCGGGTGTGAGATACGGGCAAAGGGAACAACCAGCTGTTGCCCTCAATAAAGAACTCAAGAGGATTGTCAGCAGAAACATGCCCCCCTCTCACAGTACATAGTGTGTGTGTGTGTGTGTGTGTGTGTGTGTGTGTGTGTGTGTGTGTGTGTGTGTGAAAGATACATTTTTAAAGTACATTTGTTTAGGGGGATTCTGTGCTGCTGAGACAATAACAGGCCTACTGTACTATGTAACTTTACAAAAAGCATAATAGACAGATTTCTGTTATGAAGGCTCTCTGAGTGTCTGGCATGGTAATGGATCATGACAATGTTGATATGGATACAGATCTGCTGCTGCTGAGCAAGTACAGGACTTACTACTGCCAATTCACACACAACATGCTGCTGTGAGCAAGTCACGGCTGATTTACACGGAGCGTCAGCACTGACGCTTGATGGAAGGCATGTCTGAAGCTTGGTGCTATGCTAGCTGTCATTCAATGATGAGTACATGGACACAAATCAACCACAGTACACATCAGATTCACCAGCCACTTCTGACACATCCTTCCAGGCTTGGTGCCTCCAGTATGAGTCCTGGTACATATATAGACAGGTCATAAAGAACCGGCTGCCCCTACTAAAGATTTTTCTAGTCAACTAGTTCTTTAAGCAATTAGTCGACTAATCACACATTTATACTAATTTATATTACGGGGCTGTTGAATGCGTGGATCTGATTGGTTGACCAACATTCTAAGGTGTGCAAATGTTTTCAGGGAAAAGCACAGCTAAAGGCAACAGCGGCAAGGAACCAAAACTCCAACAAAATGGAGAGAAAAAAACCTTGGGGCTTAGTCGGGGGTCCAGTTCTCCTCTGGCCAACCGTGAGCACTTGCCCGAAATTCAGGTAGAGTTATATCAGGTCATAAGTCCGATTTGGGATCGCAACAGTCAAAATATTGAATCCAGTTCCATCTAATTTAAGATCTTTTTCATCACACCGGTATGTGACGGTTTGTTGGGGATCGGTGCCACTGGCTGATGTGTTGGTGAGCCCCTCACAAGGGATGAGCTAGTTCACACAGTCTCCGCCGACACCCCAGGGCCACGCTGCTGCCGCGCACAGGCGCAGGTTCCCCATCCGACCCGGACATGGCCCGGATCCAGCCAATCACGTTAAATGGTAAATCTCGGGATAAGCAGAGAGACTAAAATTAGCGTAGACGCCATTCTTCTTCTGATGTAACGAGTACATCCAGTGTTATAGGAAGTGTTCCCGATTCCGGCTAACCTGATCTATGCAGCCTAACAATCCTTTAACGGATATGAAGACATAAACTGATAATGTGTCATGTGTATGCCAGGATAAAGAGATGCGTTTTTAGTCTAGATTTAAACTGACAGAGTGTTTCTGCTTCCCGAACAATGCTAGGAAGATCGTTCCAGAGTTTAGGTGCCAAATAGGAAAAGGATTTACCGCTTGCAGTTGATTTTGATATTCTAGGTATTAACAACTGGCCTGAATTCTGAGATCGTAACAGATGCGAAGGACTATAATCCATTAAGAGCTCACTCAGGTACTGGGGAGCTAAGCCATTTAGTGCTTTGTAAGTATTGAGCAAGATTTTAAAATCTATACAATGTTTAATAGGGAGCCAGCAGTGTTGACAGAACCGGGCTAATATGGTCACACCTCATGGTTCTAGTAAGGACTCTAGCAGCTGCGTTTTGGACCAGCTGTAGTTTGTTCATCAAGTGAGCAGGGCAACCACCCAGTAGAGCGTTACAGTAATCTAGTCTCGAGGTCATGAACGCATGAACTAACTGTTCCATGAAAAAAAATGAGGTGTGCATGAAAAAAATTGGTCATAAATTGGCAAAGCAAACCAGTATTGATGACATAGGCCTACAACTGCATATTTGCATGCTCTCACATTCATCATTCTACAATGCAGTTTCTCATCAGTAAACAACTGCCACAAACAAACACACCCCGGCTTGAACCCAAAAGTACAACTTAAAAACCTGTGAGGTTCTTTTTTTGAACCAGTCAATCAAACCAAGCATGAAACCCGTATAAGACTCAATGTACATGACCCAAGACTGACACATTGAGAAAAAAAGATTATAAGCCAGTATCTTCCCGGAAACAGATTCCCATTTCCTGTAGCCTCAAGCTCTTTAATTAGGCCAGCAAGAACAGAAACACAATGGGATCATGCAGTATGTGATGCATGTTGTTTTCACTTCCACTACCTCAAAAATGAAAATTCTGTCATTATTTAGAGGCAAAAAAGCACCAAATAGTGGTCCAGACAACTCTTGGTCACAATTTTGCTAATGTTGAATTACTTTCATGGTCCTTTTTAGGGAGATTTTTTGGACATTGTGAAATGCAAAAGAGCTTCATTTTTAAATATTCTGAACTGTTTGCTTAACTCTTTCCCCGCCACTGATGGAATTTTCTGGCAATCCATGTTTTGACTGTTATCCAGTAGGGTGTGCTAGAATCTCCAGATCCAAAAACAAGCGAAGAAGAAACAGAAACAAGCGATAGAAGCATTACTTATGCATATGTAAAATAGAGCGATAATCAAACATTAAACAGTATATAAATCAAAACTGCCTATTGTTACCGAATGAAATGTCGACCCAGGACTGTGAAGCTTTGGGGCTGTCGATGAACTCGATCTACTCCATCTATATATTAATCATTGTTCTGAATCCAACCCAGACATAGTCTTTGACAAAAACATGATTTTCTCAGTTTTTTGTTCAAAATGTTGCTTTTTTAATGAAACAATGTTTCATATTCAGATATTCATACAACAAAATATTCTGGGGGTCATGAAATTTTGTGAAAATGATTTTAAAAAATGCTGGCGGTGACTGGCAAATTTATAAAAAATAAATAAATAAATAAAAGTAAATGCAGGGAAAGAGTTAAAAACAAATTACAAAAAATTTTAAATATATTAAAATATACAAAAATAAAAGTATTGATGTAACTATTTATATATTGATATTATATTTTTATATATGCAACTGCAATTTAATTTTTAATATTTTAAAACTTGCATCAGTAATCATGATGTCGTGCCTTTAAATGCCCAACACAGCCACCTGCACGGACGGGTTCAGCTTCCTTCCCATGAACTCCGACACCGACGCTTTGACCCTTTACATGCTGAGAGAAAAAAGACAAGTCATAAACACAGAACGATAGAGTCCAGAAGAAAGATGAGCGCTTGATACAGGACACGTCTAGGAAGAGGAAGTGGAGGGCATGAGAGAGAAAGCAAATGGAGATAAAGATTCAATCTTTTGTGAAAGAAAAACAGAAAATAGGGCCAAAAAAGAGGTAGGAACCCCTTGAAATGTGTAGAGCGGTTTGTTGGTATCCAGAGGAAGTATCTCAGGAGGAAACAGGAAGTCTGGCTGAGCCTCCTGAAAAGTGGCTGTAATGGCTGTGAGAAGTGTGCTTTTTTCCCATTACAGTTGAATTTCTGTCAGCAAATGCTTCAGCGAGGGTTTTACCCTCCTGTTCCAGGTTTCCTATAGCAGGAAAAGGCACTCTGGAGCTATTCTCGAAGAGAGATTTCTCTTTCACTCCTTCCCTTCCTGCCTCCACCGTCTTCCTGTATAACACCATCTCACCGCTCAGTGAAAGCCTCTGGGAGTAGGATCTGTGTAGTTTATTAAACTCATGAAAACCAAGTTTCAAAAAGCATAAACCAGGCCGAGTTTATAATCTAAAAGAGTTGGATATGTTCTGACAAGTCCGAAAGTGATCCAAGGTCAAAAATGAAGCCAAAACACACTAATAAAAAATGCATCAAAAGTACTGACCAGGAGCATCAAGGCTTGGTATTCCTGTCAGACACACCAGCAAGACTTTCAATGGAGCTCAAGCAGCGCAGGTTATTGACTTCAAGCTACAAAATCAACATACCGTATGGATGGGAATCGTAAGGAATGCAACGATTTCGGTTCCTTAACAATTCTACTGAAGAACTTTTGAGGAATATTCAATACAAATCGGTGAGACAAGACTTTCCTGCAGTACACTCGTGAGATCTGAAAGTCTCAGGTAGGACCGTTTGGTAACCTTGCAGGCATTACAAACTTAATATCTAAGCTCAAATAAGTACACGCCGACAAAGACGACATCAGTAAACTCTCTCGGCAGGTTGCGAGGTGGATTGTTAACATCAAAGACCCTAGAGCCGTGAGAGAAGTAAACTAGTGACTCACAGCTGATCTCCCTTGAGTGATTTCAGCTACCAATCTTAACAAAAATCTATGAAAACAATCATAAAAGATCATATTCTTATCACCCGTTCACAAAAAGTCTCACAAATTCAATAACTGACTCCGTCCTTCAGCGCCAGACAAGCACATTCATGAACGCTGCTTTACACACGGTTTCTTTAGATGGGCCTGCTGCCACTGCAAACACATCCAAGACCAAAAATAACACACACAAACACAATCATGTTGACATTATAAAATAGATGCCTTATGAGGATTTCATTAACATTAAAAGCCTGTTTTAGGAATTAAAAAATTATAAGAATACAATAAAATTAATTATCAAATTAATTAAATATAAATATAAAATTAATCATTAAATTTATTAAAATCTAAATAGATAAATACACTGATAGAAACAATGATACAAGATAACAAATATACACTGTACAGTCATATAATCAATTAAATAAATGAATACTATAAATAAAATAAATGATACGATTTAATTAAAGTATATAATTAAATAATATTATATAATTATGTTATTCAATAAATAAAAATACATAAATAACACTGCATAATTATATGATAATTAAATAACTTATTAAATTAAATTCAGTTCAATAAATGATAGAATTAAATTAAATAAAAAACAAATATGTGTATTTTAAATATAAATTTAAAATAAATAAAATGCATTATAATAATATGACAATATATAAAAATAAATAAATCAATACATTTTCTCAATGGGTGATTATTTAATCAGAGCAGTATGACTTACAGGCTTTACATGTGGGGAAAATATTTTATATTTAGAAAAATGGCATCGGGCTGGCTGGTGCCCTGGGGCCTTACAAGACCATAATTCATCCTTGCTTTCCACAACCACATGACAAAATTCAGTTTTCTCAAGTTTGTTTGGAGTTCATGTAACTGGAACAGCGATATACAAGGCTTAAAATGGGTTTTTACTGCACATCTGTATGGATTCGAGGTCACCACCATGTGAGCTAACTCATCTTTTAACAGATTTCCACATACAAAATGTAGTTTCTCTTTTAAATGTTGATGAAACATTCTGCACTTAAGTAAATTGTCATCCAATCAAATGCTTTCTAGAATGAAAACACCCCTCTGACTATAGCATGAGCAAACAGCGAATCACAGATCATTGGCAAGATTAAAGATTACTGGATATTTAAATACCGGTCGAGCCCTTAATTCCTATTTCAATAAGAAATATGCCGTCACAACATTAAAATTAGCATGAAACGGAAGTTACTATAATCTTTTCTTCCTGTATTGTGATAAACATTTGAGTGAAACAGCTTCTTGAACAAAAAAAAAAAAATTTACATCAAGAATGGATTGAATGGTTGTGGTTTGCTATTGGTGGATCTCATGTGAGTGACAAGTTGCCCCGCCCTCACGCCAGTACACACATCATCAGAGAAGAGACGAGCTGTGAGTTATTTTGATGAAAGATTAAAGAAAACTAGGGCACATGAATTATGATGTGCACAGAAAAATCATTTATAATAAACTCTGCAATATTTCATTTAAAAAAAAAATAAGAATTGTCAATTTTGATGGTGATTTAAAATGGTTTCATGGGGCCTTTAAGATTAGGGCTGGAACTAGCGATTATTTTTCCATTAATCTAACGATTATTCCCTATTTTATTTGGTCTCTGTTTAAAAAATGTCCGCATTTTAGATCAGGCTCGATAATTTTGTAATAAATCCATCAATGGGAACATAAACAGTGTGACAAATCCACACATTCCACGCAAATCGACTAATTCACATAATTGACAATCGATTACGTCTATGTGTCGTTCCAGACCAATTTAAGATGTTTAATGTGACGAGCAGGGCGGGCGAGAGCCGTGAGGGAACGGCGCGAGGCCGGTGATGCGAGAGATAATGAGCGTCACCTGCGCACTGCACCGGTCTCGTATCTCTCACGGAGGAGCTCCGGAAGCATAAAAGAGGAGCGATGACAGTGAAGGACGAGAGAGGACCAGGCCTGGATTTTATGTTGTGTTTTATTATGTTTTATTACATTTTACTTTCGTTTTGTTGTTTGTTTATTTATTTGATTAAAAGTTATGTTGAACGTTCGCCGGTTCCCGTCTCCTTCTTCCCGTTCAACAACGTATATCTACAAAAAAATAAGTAAATAAAGCATATCAACTGCGAAGCTTTATTTAAAAGCAGCCGTATGCATTTCTGTTCTTTAAACCGCTTTGCCACTCGCGAGCCAGTCTATCAGTACTCTCGCACCTGCTCGACTACCATGCCATTGCGACTATACAGAACGTGATCTTCAATTAACATAAGAATCCAACACTCTGAATATTATTAATCACGTCTGCCAATCCTCAGTGCTGCAATTACGCCGCGCTGTTTATTTAGTGTGACTGGAATACGTCGAGCCATTAGCATAGCAGACGAGCACGTTCTGTAATTAGTTTACGACAATGAGATTCCACAAACCTCGAAACGGATCAATTTGAGTAATGTGTCATGTCATTAAGGAGAAAACACAGGTTACTATGGGAAACCCGTACGCTTTAAGTGAGGCCTATTCATCATGGTAATTTTGTCATTGTTTCAGTTAAAGTGACATTATTTGCATCTGGCCTCCACACAGCACCTGTCTGACGATTAGCTCAAGAGTGTTCATTTAAACTGGAACTCAGGCCTAATGAGGAAAACTGATGAGGTTCCCAATGCCAGTAACATCATTTGGATCATTAGTAGTATTACGCGCATGTCAATGCTGACAAAATTTGATGAAATATTGTATTGACTGGGTGGCAAAAAGTATGACATCCACACTTCCAAATCAAGTCCTTAGAAACAAAACAGACCTGTATGGAGGGAATATTTAGTGGTCATCTCATTAAAAAGTTGGCGGTAAGTGAACGGCCCTTTGCCAAGACCTCTGGGATGGTTGTGTGTTACTGGACTGCATCTATTCAGACTTGGAAACGAAACGGATGAGCTTGTTAGCACACATGAAAACAGCCACTAATGAAGATCAGCCCGAAGGGAAACATTAGCAGAAAAGCTTGCAGAACGTGGTGGAACTAAGTCGATTGAGTCATCTACGTCAGATCTCCTCTAGTTTTGCTTCAGGACCCAGATTTCACTTTGGACATCAAGTAGTGACCCAACACTAGGGCTGAGTTTTGACACTCAATTGATTTGATTATGATTCACAAGTGATACATGTCAGTTTTTCTAATATCTTAACTAAAAACAATCTGTTAACTAATGTAGAGGAAACCATGTCATTGGCCGACCATAATATTAAAGGTTAAAGTTCACCAAAATTCTGTCCAAATTCAATTCAACTCCTTTTTTAAAAAAAAACATATACTGATCAACACAACAAATGAAGTTTTATACAAACATTTAAATTGTACACAGGGCATTTTTTTCAATGGTTTCAAACATTTCAATGGTGGCTTTCTTAAAAATTTGTTTTCATGACAGGTTTATTCAAACATAGGCCTAGTAAGTAAGACATCCCTAACAGGTTAAGTAAAAAATTTAATGAGAGCATATATTTAGCAAAATGATGGCTGAATGGCTGTTCCTGTATGGCAAGCCGTTTTGACTTTTATTCATTTTCAGGATTATGAACTTGTGATATCAACAATCACATTTTCACTAGTTAAAATGTTAATTCTTGATATCAGGAATTAGATTTCCACTAGTTACAACGTTAATTCTTGATCTCAACAGTTCAATTTCCACTAGTATAAACTATAATTGTTGATATCAAGGATTGTATTTTTACTAGTGAAATCTCGCCATAGGCTGCCATTCAAATTCAATTGTTGATATCAAGAATTCATTTCTTACTAGTTGAAATTCCAGTTTCACATATCAGGAATACAATTCTTACTAGTAACAATGCAAATTTCTTATATCAACAATTACATCGTTACTAGTGCAAATGTCTATTCTTGATATCAACAACTGAATTTCTACTAGTAAAAATGTTCATGTCTGATATCTGAAAATGAATTCCTGATATCAATATAATTTCTGATATCTAAAACGGCTTTCTTACTAGTAACAATCACATTCATGATATCAGAAATGAACATTTTTACTAGTAGCAATTCAATTGTTGATATCAAGAATAGACATTTGCACTAGTAACAATGTAATTGTTGATATCAGAAATTTGCATTTTTACTAGAACGAATTGCATTCCTGATATGTGAAACTGGAATTTCAACTAGTAAGAAATTAATTCTTGATATCAACAATTGAATTTGAATGGCAGCCTATGGTGAGATTTCACTAGCAAAAATACAATTCTTGATATCAACAATTATAGTTTATACTAGTGGAAATTGAATTGTTGATATCAAAAATTGTCATTGTTACTAGTGGAAATCTAATTCCTGATATCAAGAATTAACATTTTAACTAGTGAAAATGTAATTGTTGATATCAGAAGTTCATATCTTGAAAATGAATTAAAGTGAAAACGGCTTGCCATAGTTCCTGAGGTAAACATGTAACGTTACGTGACGTTTTCAGGCTGTTCTTTTGAAACACCCATTGAGCTATTACATGAGACATGAATCGTTTCGGTAAGTCGTACAGTATCTTTCAACATACCTTCCGATGTTCATCGATGTTTATCTCGTACTGTAATGTCACTAAAGGGAAGAGATGATCAGTTTGAGATGCGCGCTGCCGCGTCGATTGAACTGAGGCGTTACAACTCTATGTCACGTGACGTCACATTAAAGAGCGCCAAAACAGTTTGAATTTCATGATAAAACTGACCGAATTTGAAAGACTTTATTGCATATTAAAAGTAACAAAGCTTACTGCGATGAATTAGACGGGAGACGCACTACAAATGATGGGTGCGTCTCAATCAGCTCCCAATCTCTCTAGGCTGTGAATAAGTCCTGTACACGTACACGACGTACATTTCCGACAACATAACAACGTCCTTGGTGTATAAAATGTTTCTTTTTTTCTTTCTTTTTTTTAATATTATTTATGTTATTTAAAAGCAATATTATATGATAAATACTTTAACTGTTACATATCCCTCAGCCGTAAATTTATTATAAATGTTTGCTAGATTATGTTCATTACCTGTCTATCATGTATATTTATACCTAAATATAGTTAAATGTTTTTTATTATAATGTAATGAATATTATTGTTATAATTAAATGTTGTTTGGTTTTTTCTTTAAACATCTATCGCATATCATTATGTGTATCGATTTGGCTTGTTTATGTTTCGTGCTTCAGAATTTCCGGTAGTGGAACATACTGCATACTGGCATCGATGCTCCCTGGTTTTCACGGTGCATTTTGGGACTTTCTAGGGAGCGAATGATACAGTGAACTTGGAGGATTTTGCGAAAGCCCTTCAAATGACCGACTCCTTGGCTGCATCAAAAATCACTTCCCTATACAGTAAGTGAAAAACAAAACAAGCGAGTCTGAATTCACAGTACTCAGAAAAGAGTAGGCAAAAAGTATCCGAATGACCTACTACTTCCAGCTAGATTCTGAAGTGTGCATTCAACTATCCCATGAGGCCATTGGAGAGGATTTGTGAATGGCAGTGAAGCGACGCAACTGATGCTAGTAGGTCATGTGATAAAGGCAACAGGGCTAATATAGTATGTCCAGATTACATTCATACTACATACACTCATATATAGGACATACTTTTTTTTAGCGGTCGAGAAGGAATTACTTATTCAAAATAAGTACCTATTTAAGAGAGTATGTGATTTTGGACGCAGCCCTTGACCAGTGCCATGACTTCTGAACTAGGCGAGACGCACCAAACGTTTTTTGTGAAGGTAGTTCACACATTGATTAAAGGCCACCTATTATGTCCCTTTTCACAAGATGTAATATAAGTGTCTGGTGTCCCCAGAATGTGTCTGTGAAGTTTCAACTCAAAATCCCCAACAGATCATTTATTATAGCTTGTCAAATTTGCCCAATTTGGGTGTGAGCAAAAACACAACGTTTTTGTGTGTCCCTTTAAATGCAAATGAGCTGCTGCTCCCGCCCACTTTCCAGAAGAGGGCGGAGCTTTAACAGCTCAGCAACAACAAAGCTGGAGAATCTCACGCAGCCAAAATGAGGATTGTCAGTAACGGTGTTCAGCCTTACATTGTTCAAACTGGAGTCGACACTGATGGAGAGACTCAGGATAAATGGATTTTTTGGAAATTTATGGATAAATTTATGTAGTTGCTGTGGAGTTAATTTTGAAAATTAGATGGTTTTCGAAGATGAAGGGATGTCCATATTAACATCATCCAATTTTGACAGTCTCTCCATCAGTGTGCGACTCCGGTGAAATGTAAGGCTGAACACCGTTACTGACAATCCTCATTTTGGCAGTGTTTTCTACCAAAATACAGTGTATTTGATTGGACACACAACCTTTGACTTCAGTAACTCAAGACATGGGAAGTGTTTCACCTCTCTTTTAAAAGACTTTGAAAACACAAGTGCTGTTAAATCAAGTGGCGCACGGAGGCAATGACCTTGCTAAAATGTTAATTATGAGAAAATTGCTATGGTGGAGACGAGAGAACCTTTTTCCACAGCTTTCTGAACTCAGTCTTTAATCAGGTGTTCCCGCAGCCGCACGAGGCACAACTGCGCTTTAAACTCCAGTTTAGGGGTTTTTCAGGTTGAAGGGGTTTAACTGTCTCGTAATTGCAGAGCTTTTGATTGCAAATAGGTGTAAAATTATATGTTTACCTTAATTGCTTGTTAGCTGTCCAGTCTCCCCCAGATAAAACTCAGTGCACACAATTCACAAAGCTCAGCAGGATGTTACGTCCTCAGTGCTTTCTGTCCTTTACAAGCGTTTGCGGTCACATTGTACGATATTATGATCCCAGTGAGATCTGGGGTAAAAGCCAAGGCAAACGCTGCAACATCAACAGACTTTTATGTCTGACTCTATGATGCACATCTTCAGACTTCGGTGATGTTTTGCATAAAAAAAAAGAAGTTAGAGAGTGTAACTAACCAGCTGTTGGTCACAAAAAGCAATATAACACTGTAGATTTTGTACATTCATTTATTCATAAAAGACACACCTTATAATAGGAGTAATAGGAGGTCAATGCTCAAAATGCATCTATTTTTTATACCATGGGTCTTCGAGTGAAAGCAACAGCAGGTTCATAAGTTCAGTTCTCAAGGAATGCATGGTAAAAACATTTGCCAGTGCATTTTTTTACATTAGTATTGTCTACTTTTTAAATTAGAGCTCTCTAAATAGAGAAATCTGACCATTTGTACAAAGGAGTTAAAGGTGCACTATGTAGTTTTTTGTCCACTAGAGGTCGCCTATTCAAAACAAAGGTGTAGCTTGATGATGCCAAGTTTGAGCGTGGAATCTTGGGACATGTGGTCTTCACCTCACAGCCAGTGGAAAAGAGTCAGAATGGGACTCAGAAATCATGCTCATGGATGATCTTATTAACGTTACTGTAGTATGAAGCAGAGCAGGACCGAGTGTTGTGAAGCTGAACGAGGCGCTGGAGCGATTGTTAATGAGAGACGAACGCGACACACGCCTCGAGAGCAGTGGGACTTTTATTATGACACAATCACCGCTTCCGCTTTCCCGGGTATGAGTATGAGGTAACACAGCTCTGTTTAACATATTAGATACATTTGAGTGTGTTGATGTTACAATGTTACTCTGTTCATTCGCTCGCCCACAGGTAATATATATATTAAATCATCTTAGGCGTTTCCATGGTTTCAACAAAATAAAACCGGAAACCGAGAGTAACGCGGATATGACACCACTGACAGGCAACTCCCTCACACCTCCCACATCCTTGGTCAAAATTGCAATTTTCTCACGTTTTATAAATAGTTGGAAACATTTGGGATACTGTAAGTACTCAACTGAACAAAATAAAATATATAGTGCAAAAAAATGACATATTGCAGCTTTAACATTATCCCCATTAGACATTTGAATATTTTACTGGCAATCCTTAACAGGCTACAAAAAAAAAAAGTGCTTTTGAGTTGTTGTTTTTGTGTACATATGTTTTGCCAGTTGCGTGTGCTGTATGACAGTCCGTGAAAACAAATTTCCCGTTAAGGGACAATAAACTATTTATCTTATCTATCTATCTACTGCATGAGCTTTTTTATTTTTCAAAATCCTAAAGCATCGTCCAGGATAAATAAATCAATCGCAGAATTTCAATGTGCTCTCCAACTTTTGAATCTGATTGCTCTTGTGACGTTTTGACAGTGTATTACTTGAGAGAGCAGCTGTAGCAAACAGGAAATCCTTTCTCCCTGTTACTTAGCAACAAGTGCCAAGCTAATATTCCCACCTGCTGAATATTGACTGTGTAAATGGGTGTTTCGGGATGAGGAAGGCGATCTGACATGTTCATTGTGTGCGGGTGACCCCCAAAGGCAGCCCTTCACGGCAATAGAAATGTGTTAAAAGATTAAATATTCAGTTATTGGCATTTTTCGTTTTGACTGCCTGCTCAGAGCACACATAAATGAATATATTAATCACAATAATAAATGTAATCTATTTAAAGGGTCAGATTCATAATTTGCAGTGAGAGAGATACTTCTGTCGACTTACGCTGCTGAAATGTTTGAAAGAACAGCCTGAATGTTTCACCCATGAACGGCCGGAAGCTAGATATTATAGTTAATGAAGTTTTAAATATGGATCATTTTCTTACAAAAACACATCGCTTTGCTTCAGGATGCTTTTATTAACCCCCTGCCGCTGTATTACTTTTATGATGGATGGATGGATGCACTTTTTTGGGCTTCGAAATGTCACTACCATTATAAAGCTTGGATATTTTTAAATATATCTCAGATGGTGTTCGTCTGAAAGAAGAAAGTCATATACACCTGGGATGGCTTGAGAGTGAGTAAATCATGGGATAATTTTTGGGTGAACTAACCCTTTATTGCATCAAAAATGTACAAAATAAATGTGGTTTCATTAATAAGTATGACAGTGAGAAATATTTTTAAAGTAACTTGTATTTTCTATGTCATATCCGATTTACCGCTTTCAATCGGCATCCCCCAAACCTAGACCCCCTACCAGGAATCGTCCCATAATCGAGAATAGTGATGCTTTGAGGGCGGATAGATGACAGGGAAAATCATATCAGCGTCGGATCAAAGTCGACTAACACTGAAGCCCCCGCGTCGGGAACCAGATCTGGGAAGTTTAAGAGTTTACTGCAGAACTGAAGTTCGTGAATGTGAACGCAGTAGAACAGACTGCGACACTCTCGTCTCATCTGGATGCTGGTACTGATGATGGCTGCTGTATTTCATCCATTTGTAGCAGGAGTCTTTATGATGAGATCTGCTGAAAATGCCTCTCATCTGATGGCTGGGTGAACACTCTTGATTCAAGGTTGATTTCTGAGGAGGCTTGAGTTTGAGTTCGATCTCTGGCTGCCTAGAAAATGAGAAAATGAGTCAGAAAGGTCCAACAATAATTTCGGCCGGGATCACATGCTCTGGTGTCAGATGAAGAGCTCTATCATGAAATATCTAGAATGGCAGCGGTAGAAACCGTTTGAGACCATAAAGCCACAATCAGGCGGTCAGCAGTCTCACGTAGAAACATTTTTGACTGTTAGTTTCAAATCTGGTCTGGTTTGCTGCTTATTCTGGTCAAGAACAGCCTATTAAAAGAGGAAGAGACATCTTGATGACTGGAATTCATCTGAAATACAAAAACATTATAAACCAGCAAGGAAAAAGTTAAACGCATTGAAACTCACTGCACAGATTTAACCTGGGACTGAACGGCACTGTACACTTAAAATATAATATTAATAAAACATAACAAGACAGTAACAAATTAAAAGTCAAATGTGTGATATAATTTCACTTTGTGAGATATAAAGTCATACAAGAAACAAATATTTATAGTGAGAATATAGCGACAAATAACTTTTTTTACTCTATAGCAGAAACAGGCTTCAAGAAATATTAGAGAAACATTAGAATAAATATTAGAGACATGTTTATTATGAATAATAATATTGGTTTGTGTCCGTCATGTTCTAAATAAAAAGATAAAATCAAGATGAAGTATCGCATTCACTGGATTATTCAAAAATGGGCATAATATTTGAATGAAATCTTTATTTCGATCTCAAATTATTAAAAGAAAAGACAAAAACACCCACACACACATAATAAATAATATTTTTAAAAAATCAATAACAAAATAAACAAATTCAACATAATCCTACCAGTACTTAACATATCCAAATCACAAGAAACAAACAAGAAAAATTAATTGATTTCAACACATTTTGGAGATTTTTTTAAAGAAAATTTTGTATTCAACATTGATAATAATCATAAATATTTCTTGATCATCAAATCATGTCAGAATGATTTCTGAAGGATCATGTGACACTGAAGACCGGAGTAATGATGCTGAAAATTCAGCTTTGATCACAGGCATACATTACATTGATAAAAATGATCCATCATTTTGATTGTACCGCCCACCCATAAACCACGTAAACTAAACCTAAAAGCACACAGTGTTATTCGTCACAGTTAACTCATGACCTCACCAGCATCTGAATCATTGGTAACTAACAGAGCCTTTATTACTACTATGTCACCTCACTCCGTCAATCTCCGTACTTCCAGAGAGAGGCTGAAAGGCACCAAACACCTCAGAAACCAATGTAATTACTGCAGCTCGAGGTGTATAAACAGAGCTCCATCTCTGTGAAGGCTTCTATGAATCTGGGTAATTAAAGTGCCCCTGCTGCTTTTATTCAATCAGCGAGATGCCATTCCGACTTTCACAGGCAGCGATCGGAGGGGAAGGAGAGTTCGCCTTCACTTGTAAACGCTGATGTGAAACACTGCGGATGTAATTGGATGATGCTTGCAAATGGCGCATGGCAATGACCATAATACTGACCTATCGTTTGATTGCATGCAGGCTCATTTAAAGGAGCCAAAGATGGACGAGAGGTGATTCCAGTAGAGACACTAATCTAAGACACTAATCAAATATCTTGATGGATTCCTAGAAGAAAAAAAAAAAACTCTTATTTGCTTAGCTCATAATCACACATATTTGCAGCAAATTACATTTCTGTGGTGTGTGTGTGTGTGTGGGGGGGGGGCGCATAATGGCTGGTCAGGGACATCAACTGAGGCCTAAAAGAGTTTTTTTTTTCCTCCTCCTGTTGTGATTCAAGGAATAGTTCATCATCTAAACATTGCAATGTTGTCATTATTAATGTTATGATGTGTCAAGCAGTTTAATTTTCTTCAACATTGATAATAATAAATGTTTCTTGAGCAGCAAATTATCATGTTAGAATGATTTCTGAAGGATCATGTGACACTGAAGACTGGAGTAACGATGCTGAAAATTCAGCTTTGATCACAAGAATAAATTACATTTTAACGTATATTCAAATAGAAAACGGTTATTATTAATTGTAAAAATATTTTAAATTTTATAGCTTTCACTATATTTTTGATCAAATAAATGCAGCCTTGGGAAGCAAGAGACTTCTCTTGAATCTGTTCATAAGAGTCATTTGTTCGTGAATCAGACTACACTGGTTGCACTGTATATTTTTGATTCACTACAAAGAATCTATTCATAAGAGTCATTTGTTCGTGAATCAGACTACACTGGTTGCACTGTATATTTTTGATTCACCACAAAGAATCTGTTCATGAGAGTCATTTGTTCGTGAATCAGACTACACTGGTTGCACTGTATATTTTTGATTCACTACAAAGAATCTGTTCATAAGAGTCATTTGCTCATCAATCAGACTACATCGATTGGGCTATGTTATCGCATGCAACCTGCAAAGACAGCTCACTAGAAAGACATGTTTATTGTCATTATTTTTGGTCACATGAGTGATCGAGATGCATCAAGTTGGAAAAAAAAGTTAAATATGCTGTATAAATGACCTCAATGAAAAAGAGAAGCTCAATTATTTTGCCGTAAATCTCAATTTATGCCTTTGATGCCTTTTACATTCACAAATAGCTATATTACACACTACACGAAAGACAATATCTGAAAAAGCATAAAAATGGGCACTTTAAGTGTGGTTCTTGCTTTCAACAATAAAGTTAAGAAAAGGATGAATCCCCAAAGCAACAGAGGAGGTGCATTACTCTACAGAAAGATATTTTTAATGGGAGCAAGTGCGTTTCGCACCAATCATTGACAGGAGAGGTCACGTCTAATAGACCTAACCGTAAATATATGAAAACTCTGCATCCTCTGAAAAGGGACTGATGGAAATATGAGAGCTCAGATCTATCAGGCTTTGAACTATAACAAGCGGTTTTGAATGTAGTCAGAGATATCTGTACAGGCCATGACTCGAGATGAATTTCCAGCTATGGCATCATCAACTAACTGAGGCTGAGAAATAACCTTAATCCTTCTTACAGACACCAGGAAAACAGAATAAGGACCGAGACTTACCCGAGCGAGACTCTGGTGTGGAGGTTTTCCAATATAGATGACTTCTGTGTGTGAGAGGAGGGCTGGAGGGAGAGGGAAAAGAGAAATGCAAGACAAACTATCCTCCTTAATGCTGCTCAATTGAACATCTACAAGAAATATGTTCATACCTGGAGCTCTTTATATAATAAAGGTCCCGGACATGGTGTATTTCAGTTTGGTGACTTATAACCTCACAAATCATTGCTCTCCCGTTTGCCTGTAATGCTAAACAGCTGGCAGTGGATCTGTTTCAAAACCTAGTGAGCTGGTTAAGATATATATCTCATATGGACAAAGCCGGCAGTATTGCATGTGTCCTTTTGAAATAAGGCAACCCGAGAATGCATCCAAAACGGCAGACAAAACAAGACACATGATGTAAAAGTTTCGTGTTTAGCCTGAACAAATTGCTTGTGGCTGGAAACCTCTGGTTAGGGCCATGATGTCAGTCCTGTTCAACACATTTTAGCATCCAATTTCCACTTTAATAATCAAAGAAAATGCATAAAAAGTCAGCTGATCCTGCACATGCAATGATGTTTAAAAATTTGTGAACCCTTAAAGGGATAGTTCACCCAAAAATGAACATGATTCCATGAATACTAAAAGCTAGTAATTACAGTTTATAAAGTTATAATTATGGATATTTCTCTTTCAAGAATGCATCGCTTGGCTTCAGAAGACCTTTATTAAACCGCTGGAGCCTTTATAATGGATGAATGCACTTTTTGGGGCTTTTATAATGGCACCATTCACTCCCATTATAAAGTTTGGAAGAGCCAGGATATTTTTAAATGTATCTCCAATGGTGTTTGGCTGAAAGAAGAACGTCATATACACCTAGGATGGCTTGAGGGTGAGTAAAGCTTTGGATAATTTTCATTTTTGGGTGAACTATCCCTTTAAGAATTACATGAAATATACTTACATCATTGTAACGGGGTTCAATGAGTACGGGAAGAAGGAGGCGAGAACCAGCGAACGTTCAATGTACTTTAATAAATAAATAAAACGAAAGTAAAATGGCAGCAGTTCCTCACGGAGACTGCCGCCCACACAAACATAATAAAACACAACATAAAATCCAGGCCTGGTCCTCTCTCGTCCTTCACTGTTGTCGCTCCTCTTTTATGTTTCCGCAGCTCCTCCGTTAGAGAAACGAGACCGGTGCAGCACGCAGCTGACGCTCATTATCACTCACGTCACCGGCCTCGTGCCGTTCCCTCACGGCTCTCGCCCGCCCTGCTCGTCACAATCATATTTTCAACTTCAAGTACTATTACCAAAAGAGAACCTAATTCTCAGAAATCTACGTTGGTCATTGATAAAGGATTTTTACAGTGAAAATACAAATATTTTGTATTTTATTGGTGTAAATATACATATAGTTTTTGCGACCATTTTTTGTTCCCCCAAAGAATCTTTCAACAAACACTTCTAAAAAGAACCTTTTCTTTTTTTAAAATCTAAAGAACCTTTTTCCACTATATATAGAATCTTTTTGTAGAATACAAAAGATTAATTGGATGTTAAAGGTTCTTCACGGAAACATAGATGCCAATAAAGAGCCTTTATTTTTAATAGTATAGATGAAAAGCCAACCACAAAAAGAGTCCAACTAAAGCAGAAATACATTCTTACAAATGAAGAACACCTAAACTGGTATCAACCGGTCTTCACTCTGCGGCAACAAATAACGATTCTCTGGTGGATTTCCAAGGATTCGCCGCATTAACGAGAACGTTGGCTCGCACCACAGCATATGCACACTGACACGCACACAAATAATTATTACAAATATCACACCTCCCCGAGGACACGCTTGAGCCAACTGCACTCCGCCGCTGATGATGAAGTTCTCATTATGTTCGCAACTCAATTGAATGACCTCAGTAGGTCCTGGCTGATTAACAAGTACCGATAAGAGGCCGGAGAGCAACACAGAGGTATTTATAACCCGAATTCATGAGTGCAAAACACACATAGTAAGCTCATACGGATTGTTATGCGCACCGAACTAATCTGGCCAGGCGGCCGATTCATTCAGGGCTGGATACGCCAACACTGCCTCCACTATATTTATCAGGGAAAGCATGTGTTAATATATGCAGATGTACAGGGTTTGCCGTTCAGCCCCCTTGGGCAATGCATTAGTAATGAACGCACCGGCATGACCTCATTCTGTATGACTGCCATGGCTGGACTTTCTCATAAAGCTTCCGGATAAAGACACACAGCAACACATGCATGACTCATTTCTATTCTGAAAGCCGTTGAGCAGAACGGGAAGCCGAAGATTGCATCGGATCGTGTATTCTTGCCGCAAAGTCATGGCTCCAATCTGACTCTTCTTGATTGCCCCTATCAGATGCTTATCCTCTTTCATGAATAGATATTACATTACTTGGGCGAGACCCAGAGGGGATCTTTTGCAATTCCTTTTCATATTCACTTTCTTCTACAAGGCCCATTTACTTATAAATGACTGTGAAAAAGGGATCAAGGGAACTGTCGGCGCATTTGTATTCCACGATGGAAACGCTTCTTCTGCGTGACGTGACTCTATCAAAACACTTCACAGGTAGATCGGTGGCCTATTGCTTCAACAGGCTGTTAACGAGGGCAAAGTGTATGTGCCGCTGCTTGCGGGACTCCGAGCGAATCTGAGCAATTTCAATCATCCAGCGTCAGATTTACTAGCAATGAAGTATAACATGCCTGGAGAAAGCCATCCGTTTGCATTCCCGTTCAACTCAATGGCAGCTGTTTAGATGGTGCACGGCCCTCCGGAAGAATGCGACCTGCTTGACCGAATCTGGGAAAGTCCTAGTTCCCAGTAGGAACTTTTAACTGGAATGGCTCCTCAAGTTGGAGTTAAGACTTCACAAAGCAATATGGCTGCTCAGCGCATCAACCGTAATGATATACCGTATATTAGCACTTCGGTTTGTCTGTCTCAACATTATCTGAGTAAAGTATAGCTTTTTTTATGAGTCTGGATGCATCCATCTTAGTTTTCTGTACTGGTCAACTCCATTCCCAGCTAAGACATCCTTCCTCCAGAGGTAAATGAGTATCAGTTCTGCTCATATTTTTTGAGCCAATCACCTGAGCCATAAATGTCATGGGATTAAAGACTCTAAGGGATAATGACATCATGACAATGCTGATTGGCTTCTGGCACCACAAGAACGCACCTTCCCAAAACCTTTAGTGACTATCCTGAACCAAGACATCAAATAGTGTAGACAAGGAAATATATATATATATATATATATATATATATAAAATCAATTTCATGCTTTTAAGAACAACAACAAAGACGAACATCAGTTATGGGCAAAATATCCACTGACAAAAAATAAATCATTCAGGTTTTTTTTCCCACTGAAGAGTGTAACTTTTCATTATTCAACAAAACAGTGAAAACTAAAAGAATATGTAGGGTTTTTTTCATAAATAATTTTTGACAAAGACAAACACAGAAGTTCAAGTAACTTTTTAAACATAACTTCACAATTGCTTGTGGTTTTTCTTGAAGTCAATGTTCAGTGAAGTCACTATAGCAGAAGCATCTGCTAAATAAATATAAATTATATAAACGCTGTTATTATTATTAGTAGTAGTAGTAGTATTAAGTGGTGATATTTGGCAAAAGTTTTAGCTTCAAAGAAGGTTGTGGGAAAAAAGCAATCATCTGCTGCAATAGTTTAGTTTATTGTATAATTTATTTTAACTGTTGGTGTTGGTATTTTTGATGAAATAAATGCAGTCTTGGTGAGCAAAGGTGTTTCAAAATCATTTTAACCCAATTTTTTGAACAGTAATGTACATACAAAGAGCGATATTAAGAAACTCTTGTATAAACTCATGTTTGCCAGCAAGACCAGCATAAACCATCCTAGCCAAGTATGGAAATTCCTGCAGGTTTCAGGCTGAGAGCAGAAGTGCTCTGCTGTTGATTCGGCTGTTTGAACTGTTTGTTTAAATCATATTGCCTTTGGCATCATTAGAGAGAGTTTTCTAGGTCAGCGAGTGAATGTGCTTATGTGTGCACCTCAAATCCCTCTCCTTGGAAATATAAACAAATCCACCTCGCGAGTGGAAACTCACAGTTGTCAACTCATCTCCTCCGCTTACTCTGTAATTACCTGTTCAAAGTGCTGCATTTGCAAAAAACACACCAATGCAAGCTGCATGAATGTGATTTCTGTTACCTGTCCAGTGGCCTCTTCACTCCAGAGCACTTCTCTGGACGGTGAGGGGATCATTACTCATATCTTGACTTTTGTTTATTAGACATTTCTCCTGCTTGGATGGATTTTTCCACCGAGTGCTTGCCTTCTTCCTTAGAGTTTGGCCAGAATGAGGCATCTTAGAAATCAGCATAATTATGGCAGATCTGCTTTACTCATGAACATCAAGGTATTTTTAAATGACTCGCTCAGGCTCCAGTACCGTCTCGGCGCCAATCAGATGAAAATGCAGCATGTGTCTCCTGAAACAAAGAAACAAAAATGAGTCACAGCGCTCTGCCAAAGCAGCATCACTTCTTTTCATCAGCTTTGTGCTTGTTTTGGGGGAAAAATCTGCAGATTTTTTAGTAATTTGATTTGGACAGTGTTATTGTTGGGGAGAAGCTAAATAAATTTAGTGTTATTTTACAATAAACCATAAATGAGACACTGATGACACACTTCACAGCTGAGTGAGCTGAGGCAAAAATCAAACACACTCTTCTAAAACATCCCCACTTTTATATTTAGCACTGGAAAATCTGATTCATTTAGAAGTGTATTGGTTTGTTCGGATGGTTCATGTAAATAAAAACATTTTACTTCACTTTTTTCAGTTAGATGCTGCTATTCAGCAATATATTTTCAACTTAATCATATATTTACGGAGCCTCGGGCCGGACATGACATGCAGGAAAAAATATTTGCATAAATTTGCTCTAAACGACAAAAACATTCATATTTACGGAGCCCCGCATATGACATGCAAGGAAAAAAATTCAATCGTGTGCACAATTTACTATTTCGTTCCCTCGATTTACTAAAATATGTGCATGTTTTAGTAAATCGAGGGAACAAATTAGTAAATTGTGCGCAAGATTAAATTTTTTTTTCCTTGGTTGTCATGTGCGGGGATCCGGAAATATGAATGTTTTTGTCGTACTTAGAGTAAATTTATGCAATCAAATGCTGTTATCCTAATCACAATTCATTCATTAAAAAAGATAATATGCTAGACAAATGCTGCTCTGAAATAATATAATATATATATAATATGTATATGTATATATATATATATATAGATATATACAGGGTTGGGGAGTAACGAAATACAAGTAACTTAGTTACGTATTTAAATACAAAATTTGAGTAACCGTATTTCGTTACAGTTACATTTTAAATGGGTGGTAATCAGATTACAGTTACATCTGAAAAGTGTTTTAGATTACCAAAGTGATTACTTTGAATTTAATGTCATTTAAACAGCAATTGATGATTCTCTGACTCTGACAGTCTGAAAAAGCGGAGTTAAGTTTCATCAAGATTTAAATACTTTTTAAGAGGGATCATAAAAATTTAGTTATTTTTATTTAGTATCATATGATTTATTTGATCATATTTTGACTTTTCTCAGTATTGCGAGTTTATATCTCATAATTCTGACTGTATAACTCACAATTGCAACTTTATATCACACAATTCTGAGGGAAAAAGTCAGAATTGTGAGATAAAAACTTGCAATGACCTTTTTTGTGTTTGTTCCACACTTATTAGTATTACAAAGTATTTAGATTAAGTTACTAAACTGGAGTAATGTAACGAAATACGTTACAAATTACTTTTTAAAGCATGTATTTTGTAATCTGTAGTGAAATACATTTTAAGCGTAACCTATATATATATAACCTGTATACTATATAACCCGTAATCTGTATATATATATATATAATTTGTTTATATTATATGAAATATTAAAATACATTTTATTTAATAGTTATATCATATCAATCATATACATACACATACTGTAGATTTTATTGAATAGTTTCAAATATATATGTGTGTGTGTTACATATCATGCTTTTATTTATATAAATTAAACTTCATATATAAAATCTGCTCAATTAACAATATTTATGTTTTTCTTATGTGTATATTAATTGCTTGGTATGCGACAGTTGTAATGTGGTTAACCTTGGTTAAATGTGTTCAATGAAGCTGTGAGTACTACACTCTTAATTAGTAGCTTAAAGCACCATTACATCAGCCAAGATATGCAATGATCAACAAGTAAGAGATGTGCAGAACCTTATCATTTATGGGCGTCCCGGCTCTTTCTGCAGGCGCAGATTCCACGTGGCTTTG
The DNA here is from genome assembly GCA_038088235.1 of Zacco platypus. Taxonomy (NCBI): domain Eukaryota; kingdom Metazoa; phylum Chordata; class Actinopteri; order Cypriniformes; family Xenocyprididae; genus Zacco; species Zacco platypus. Next base: position 36,503,030 of record CM076084.1, on the reverse strand, counting down.
CCAATGACTCGGCACATCTAATTGGCATTCTGCCTGTGTGAGAGACGCTGGGAGATTCACCTTGTAGTGCCAAGGCTTGTGTGGCTGACGGAGGAAGAAAACAAAACAAAGACAAAAAGCACACAACGGCGAGCAAACTCAGAAGCATGAGAAATGTGAGGATCACCTGCTTACGGTGGGCTGCATGTCAACTCATTATCTAAAGATTCCTGCACATCCACATTTAGTTTTATTCCCAATGGAGTGCGGAAGCGAAACTCCAACCTGACAGGACCTCTGAAGTCCAAACTCAGGGCACTTGTTGTCCTGGACTGAGTGAGGAGGACAGAAGAAGATGGGAAAAGAGATGAGGAAGGAAAGACGAGATAGGATAGAATTGAGCTTATGTTCACTGCACGACTCCAGACATCAATCTGCGCCGGGACAGAGGAAGTCTGGGACGGAGGTGCCAGAAACAGCACCAGATCCGACACATTCAGAGCTTCAGCAAATTCACAGAGGTGAATGGCTTCCTCTCACGCTCTCGCTGAAGAAAAGCAATTAGTGAAAGCCTGAGAGCAATCTCACGCTCAGCAGGTGAGCGGCGCATACAAGCAGCGGTGGAAGAAAACGGGAATAAATCTGGAGAGAGAGGGAGAGACGCAAGTCATGTCAGAACGATCGTCTTTACGAGATGAGCGCACACGAGTGTCGCCGCAATGTTGTAATTACCAGCGTGAAACTTGGGATTTTCAGAATTAAAGAATTATGGTGGAAGTAAATTACTGTTGGCGCTTTTAGTTTTCCTTCTAATTTTGAATAATGTACGTTGTGAATCATGACCCTTTTGAAACTTCTGTATGATTTTGTCAAACTCACAAGCCAAAGTTGGGCTGTTCAGACAAACACAATTTGGTTGGTGTGTAAACAAAAATTACACACTGCATGTAGGCTTTTTAAAAAAACAAACACACACACAAAAAAAACTTTCTATATGAAAAACATTGTTCTAGAAAAATATAGTAACGGCCTTTGCAATGTATCACCCATTTCACTTGAAACAGGCCTTGCTTACGCTCAAAAAAGAGCCCTGCCTCCCGCCATCACGCAGCGCACACACACACGGGTCGGGAATTAACAGGGGTTTGGGGCAAACAATGCAACCAAAATGAATAAAAATGCTTACAAAAAGATATGGTCTCCCTATACAATGTTTTTAATATTTATCGCACGAGCAAAAGTGCTGTTTTCCTGAATATCAGCACATTTGCAAATGAGATCTTGATTTTATACAACAATTAAGTTAATAGGCTATTAAGTGACTTGCATTTTAGACACAATATTTTTTCCTTTATTACGCCAACGAAACAGTTCCAAACAGTAGATCAATTTTGTGTCTCCAAGCAACACAGTTTCAGTTTCGTTATTGAACGAATCCACGTTTTTTTAACAAATTGTTGTAATGAGTGACTTGACCGCTCACTTCAGTTTTGTTCCTGAATGAATCAGCCATTTTGAATGACTCGTTTCACTGAGTGATTCAATGACTAACTCATTAATACAGTGATTTGCCGCCCCCTAGTGGCAGTGTTAGTATTATTTCATGTTTTCGGTCATGATCGTAACAATAGTTCTGGTATGAATGTGATAGAATATGTTTATAAATAGACTATTAAGTGCAAAATATGAGATAACATTGTAATTGTAATAGGAGATAAAGTGATTTTTTCCTCTGGAGGGGATTCTTTTGAGAATGCTGAATGTAGTAATGTCGAATATGCAGACAATCTCAGATGTTCGGCACAGTTCGCTACTGATCCTACAAGCCCGATTGGGTGCAGCATAACTTCTGCTACTAGAATCAAAGTTAATTGGCGAGTTTGTGCAACAGTAAATGTCAGTTTAATAACATTTGCAGCCTCCCTTCTTAAATCTTCCACTTACCGCATTACATATCAGAATCAGAAACAAAAAAAGATGCATTGAAAACTCTAAAAAACAGCCTATTAGGCAAAGACACGTTCACCTCTCGACTTCAGCTGGGAACAATACACCATGAAGAGATGGTTTAGAAACCTCCTGTAAGCCTGTGTGTCAATAACATTGACTTCCCATACAAGGAAAGTCAACCAGAGATGGCGAGATAATGATTTGGGATGCTTACCTAACAGACGGAGAGATCTCGGTCTGCTTTTCCGCTGTTCAGTTTTTGCTCTTTATGATGTGCCGTTTGACAGATGAGTTTAATAAAGAGGCTTGTGGGTAATGACCCAATGGAGGCCTCAATCTGGCAGCTTTTACGGGAGAAAGGAGTAAATGCAGAGAAGGCCACAGAGGTCAAGATCGGTAGTGCTGTGAGATGAGCATTTGAGCCCACTCCATCATGGACATTCACAACAGGTCACACTACCCTCGGCCTATAAGATGGGAAAGAGATGGGAAAAATGGATCAATAGCAAGGAAAATATTGACAGGGTGTCATTTTAGTACTTCAGAACTGTTCTTCAAATGGAAAACATCCATATTTAGTGGCCAAGTCAATCTGGTCCAGTTCACAACTTAGTCTGGACACTTAAATAGGAAGAGACTGTCTGACTGATATGAAAACTGACTAGTGCATGTCATTTAGATGAGGGTTTATATAAAGTGGTTGATTCCACAATAATAGAGTGATATGGAAACACTCAAATACTCGAAATAACTATACATTTCAACATGTTCTCATGGCAATTCATATGTTACGTTTTAGCAAATTTGTCACTAATTTGTGTGAATTCGTATTAGGGTTATTTTAGTTTTTATTTGAGTTTAGTAGCTGGAGTTTTACAATGTCTCCACTCAAAGAGGCATTGCAAATGTTGTTGTAACACAGCTCTTAAGTACGGGAAGAAGGAGGCGGGAACCGGTGAACATTCAACATAACTTTTAATCAAATAAATAAACAAACAATAAAACGAAAGTAAAAGGGCGGCAGTTCCTCACGGCGACTGCCGCCCACACAAACAAAATAAAACACAACATAAAGTCCAGGCCTGGTCCTCTCTCGTCCTTCACTGTCGTCTCTCCTCTTTTATGCTTCCGGAGCTCCTCGAGATACGAGACCGGTGCAGCGCGCAGCTGACGCTCATTATCACTTGCGCCACCGGCCTCGCGCCGTTCCCTCACGGCTCTCGCCCGCCCTGCTCGTCACAGTTGTGTTTTGCAATGTACCAATGCACATAAGAGTCTCCATAGACTCCCGCCATCTGAGTCCCTGAGGACATTGTGGTAAAATTTCCTTTTCGAAGGAAATATGCTAAACGAAACCGGTAAAGTCTTTTATAGACTAGGTTTGCACCAACCATTTTGCACTGGACTGCTTCACAAACGAGGATCTGCTCTAGCTGTTGATCTGTCTTTTCACCTTCATTGCAACACAGTATGTAACAAATGGAATAGCATTTCATAAAAGCAAGATGACAACATAAGTTAGGCTATAATCACAATTAAACTGAACTATACCTGTTCTATCTCCATGCAGCATGCTCTGTAGAATCTCACAACAGTTCCCACACGAACACCTGTACAGCAATCATGAAGACTTGAAGATAGTTAACTCCACATCAACTATGTAAATTCTTCAAGTAACCATTCAGAAATGTCCCGTTGCATTCTGCATGCTGTCACTTCTTCGCCATCATTGTCCAACTCTGTTCGAACTGAACATCGCTACTGACACTTTCTGACTTTTTCAGTGAGTGAGATTGTCCTGTTTTGTTGATGTCAGTATGCTGGAGCATGAGCTCTTGAAGCTCCGCCCTCTTCTTGAAAGGGGGCCGGGAGCACCAGCTCATTTGCATTTAAAGGGACACAGACAAAAATGGCGTGGTTTTGCTCATCCCCGAAAAGTGGCAATTTTAACATGATATAAATATGATCTGTGGGGTATTTTGAGCCAAAACGTCACATACACACTCTGGGGACATCCGAGGCTCTGGGGACATCCGAGGCTTATTTTACATCTTGTTAAAATGGGCCTAAACATAAACGTTTTTAATAGTTAATGATAATAACCCTGTGTAGGATCTCATTTGTATGTTTCGTACGATCTACTTATGCCTTTTTTTTTTAAAAATATACATTTCCATACAAATCACATAAACTGAATTTCTTCTAAAATTGCCCTCTTGTAAAAAAACAATGTTTTCTTATTAGTTTGGGTTGGTACGTTTGCATGTATAAAAGAAGTATCATCATACAAATCAACATAAAGCACAATATTTTCTGGAAAATAAGTAGCACCTGGCTATAAGTAGTCAAAATTACAATCTTGAGAAAAAAAGCACAGATAAGTTGCATCGGATACAATGAGAAATAAATGTAAAATATGGTAAATAAAAGCAAAAGTTCACAACTATTATAAACACTACAAACATGTATTTCAGTTCCCCTCACTCCACAACAAGTCCTTTAAAGTTAACATTATTCAGATCAGTGAAAAATATAAGTATTAAACAAACATAGATTACAGCAAACAACACGCACTACAAACACCAGGCCTAAGCTAATTTATTTAAGAGAAAACCAGCATCGTGTGGGAAATGCGCCGTATAAATAAACTTAAAGGCTCATGTATACTATACCTCTCGTCCAGCACAAACTAAATATTTGCACTTTCTACATGTTTTGAGAGCTTAATATAAATTGCATTACATAACTCTCTTTGGAGTGTAAGTCACAGCATGTTCCAGACAATACGGTATATTAGCGGATGTCTAGTTTACTTGCCACTTAATGCCTGTCATTCAGAGATTTGACGCCACTAGCCTTGTTGGCAAACCCAATTTTTCCTCAAACTTTAGTAAACAGCCACTATTTGCGTCCTTTGCATTTCTGATGTGTATTAGAGCATCTAATTGTGCTAATATAAAGCTACATTTAAGTACTGCAGGGGAGTTCAGAAGTCTGAAGTAGACATTGGGCAATTTTGTATTTCTTTATTTGTCACTTCACGGGAGGCTTTTAGCACTAACGCAACGTAATGAAAAGCAAAGGACGCACACATGGTGTGCATTTTTCCTGTGCTGCCAAAGAACGAAGGTAAATGTATTTTGGTTGTATAAGCCTGTCACTTCATAAACTACCTAAATGAGAAGAGGTTTAGAGAGGTTAAAAAAGCTGTTTAGGTTGTCAGCAGCCCATGCGGTGAGTCAGCTCAGTAGATTTTGATGCATTGCTACTCTTAAACCCAAAGTTTCCTACACCAGACAGGCCTGACATTAAGAGCTCCTTCTGTTTCAGTCAGGCCGCCTTCACACTCAATACGCCATACTCTTTTCTTCACTCATTTTAATGCTTATCGACAACGTGTGCATTGGAGCTCCTGCTGACGCTGTGGACAACAGACAGAAGCAGAAGCTGAACTTTAAAAACCAACCTTATGGTCTACGGGCTCTGGACTCTATTCAAAAACAATAGGAAGGATGGTAATCGATTCGTCATCACGTCAGATGTATTACCCATTCTCTTTCACTTCCGCCGTATCGACACCTGCCCTGAAAAGCAGCATTTCTCTTTTCTCTCCGCCCTCTCAAAGCCGTGAGGTGGAAGAGGCCGTTATGAAGGGTTTCCCTGCAGACACAGAAAAAAGGCCTTTGAATCGACACTGCGGTAAACGTTACCCGAGGCTCCATGTTTGAAGATATAATGTAGACTTCGAAGTGCAATATATGTTCAATATGGCTGGTAAAACTATTTCGATGGTCCATTTTAGACATTCTACTAAATATAAATAACTTCATGTCAACAAAACAACTCTCATTTGAGTATCAGTATCAGTATCTATCAGGTGACAGTTAGGGTTTAGGTTGGTTAGTAATAAGTTAGCATGTAGTTGCAAAGTTACTTTAGTGGATTATTGAAATAAAGTGTTGCACAAATGCTTGGGGTGCATCTCCTTAAAGATATTAATACTTTTATTACGCATGGAATCAATTATATAAGACATTTATAATGTTACTGTTACGACGAGGCAGCGGGTTGAGATCCAAATGCAGTTTATTAGTAGACGTAGTCAAACAGGCAATGGTCAAAGATCAGCAAACAGGTACATCGGAGATAAACAGTATCGTGGTCAAAACACAGGTGGAAATGTCAAAAGCAGGCAGAATCAAAACAGGAAATCAAACACGGGAAAATAACGCTCGGAATTGACAGTGTGAACAAATTAATACTTCGCGGTAAATGGAAGTGTGAGCAGTGCTTATATGGTCTGGGTGATGAATTACAGCTGGTGCGGTAATCAGTGACTGGGTGAGGGGCTTATGGAAAGTGTAGTCCGTGTGAATGAATGTGAGTGTGAGTGTGAGTGTGTGAACGACTTAGGTGAAGAGCCCTCTAGTGGTATTCTCGGGCACTTCAGCTGAAAATTGTCACAGTTACATAAGATCGACAATTCAAACAGTAGTGTATAATTGTTCAAATCAGTATTTTGTCTTGTTTTACAGTAAAAAAAATACTGAAACATCCTTAAAATGAAAGAAATATTAGCACTAATGTTGTGTCAGATAAGCACGAATGTTGGATTTTTGCTTTATACAAGAAAAAACTATACCAATAGTATAAGAGCAGTAAAATGTTAAGTTACGTAGTTTCATACTTGAAATTACGAGTTGAGCATGTGAACGATTTTAGTCTAAAATTCATATTTACGGTATTTCTGTAAATTTCTGTGATGTGAGCACAGCATATGATAACTGTGAACTCGTGAAATCAGTTAATTGATCTGAACACGTGGTGAAATCCACTCGCAAGAGGATTCAATCTTAAGACCGCCACAGTAGTTTTTACATCTGTTCAAACTCTCCGGCTCCTGGAAACCATCCAATCCCACAGTGCAAACATATCAAGCGCATTAAAAATCTTCTCTCTCAGCTATCAAGAGCTCCAAATGTTTTTATTGCATGAGTCATTATTACTTCAAGAAGTGTGAATGGGATTTTCATGGTCCTTTCTCAACCCTGCTGAAGAGAAGTGCTGGTCCACCTCAGGGGTTTAGCTGGTTAGCATGGGTTGTTGAGCCCCTGCTGGCTGTATCTGGACAATCTTGGGGCAAAAATCAGCAAGATATAAATTGCAAACTCTTCATTATACTATAGCAGATGCTTTAGCAGTGTAAAATATGGCTCGTCGGTCAGCAGTTTCTGTTCTCTGGCCTTGATGTTCTAAAAGGCGAAAAACCCAAAGACATGTACGCTCTCGCACAAGCTTTTTTGTCCTATCGTCTCCTGTTTGATGTACTGAGAGGGAAATTGTATTCCCTCGCTGGGTTTGTTTGCTTTGTTCAATGTGTCTGTCATGGCAGCAAATAATAAAAAGAACAGAAGATACCATTTGGAGTGTTTCTCCTGCCGAGATCAATAAAAACATTTCATCCTGCGAAATTGCGCCAAAGCCCTTCTAGTTCCTCGAGGTGTAAGTGTGAGCTGAAAAAACGTGCAATAATACGAGTCCTCGGGCTTTTGGATGCGAAAGCTGCCGACATCAAAGTGCCGCAGTAATGAAGAGGAGAACAAGTGCTCACCCCTATTTATGACTAAGACTGAGAACATCAAAAAAACAAACTATGTTTTGACATTTACTGAAGAAAAATGTGAACCTGCACGTCCACGCAAAACTTGTAGGATGGTTGCCAGGGAGTTGCTATGTGGTTGCCAAGGTGCTTTGAGTGGTTGCTAGGGGGTTAGATTTTAGCCTGAGTGTCTCGGTGATATCATGGTCCCTACATAGGGCTCTTGTTTTTGGATGCTCATTTCTGGACGCTTTAGTTGTGAGTATTTTTTTTTGGAGGCAATAAACAATGTTTCTGAAACTACAACTCTTTATGTGACTAGTCCAGGAGTAGTCGTGGCCTAGTGGTGACGGAGTTAGGCTTGTAACCTGAAGGTTGCTGGTTCGATTCCCATGCTGGCAGGTATTGAAAGTGGGGATTGTGAATAAACAGCACTCTCTCCACCTTTGATACCATGACTGAATTTGAACTGAAAGTGCCCTTGAGCAAGACACCTAACCCCTAATTGCTCCCCTTGTAAGTTGCTTTGGATAAAAGCGTCTGCTAAATGATGAAAAATGAAAAAATAGTCCAAGAGAACAATGACCTGCTGTTTGACTCAATAGTGAAAAAAAGAATTAAGACGTTAAAAAGAATCCCAGCTGCCATTTAGCACATTTTGGATGTGTTATGGGCTTTTTCAGAGGCTCCTGCAGTAATGGGGAAACCTGAAACATTAGGTAATTTTAAAAATGTGTTTCAAAGCCTGGAAAAGTCATAAAAATGAATAAAACTGTTGTGAGAAAAAAAAATTATATATATAAAAATGAAACTGTAAATAAAAAGTAAATTAAAGAAGCAATTATTATTACATTCAATAAAAATTATCACATTGCATAATGATATCGAATTTGAGAGTGAATCATTCTTTTGCGGTTCTTTTTAAAGAATCTGTCAAATTGGTTAACAAATCAGTCTGATTCATTAGCGAATCGTTTGGAATTTGGATGATTCTTTTAAAATCCTTATCCACAAGCGCATCACAAACAAGAAAAAAGTCATAGAAATTAATAAAAAGTTGTGGGAAGAAATGTAAACAAAAATGTAAATTAATAAAAAGATTTCAATGATATCGAATTTGTGAGTGAATCATTCTTTTGAGTCACTTCTTTTTTATGAATCTATCTGTCACATAGTCCTGTTTAAGTTTTCCACGTGTTCACTGTTTTGGTTTTGTTCCCGCCACTCTGTCATCATTGTCATAAGCTGTTGTTATTAGTCATTCCCTACACCTGTTCCCAGTCATTAGTTACCATATTTAATCCCTGTGTTTCCTTCACTGTTTGTCGGTTCTCGTTTATGTTGGTGTCGTTGTACCTGATCTCTTCCTTTGTATTAAAACATGTTTATTTGTACTCTACGTTTGGATGTTACCTCGTCTTCTTCCTACCGTCTACACGACCATCGTGACACTATCAAACTGATTTATCCATTAGTGAATCATTTTGAATTTGAATGATTCTTTTAATCCTCTTAATTCTGATAATTACTGGTCATAAGTGTCCAATCTATTTGAGAAACTTTTTTACGACCTTTTTTTTTTTATGAGGTGGTGATTTAATATGAATACGTGATTTGTATGGAAACGTACAACCTAACCGTCAGTGGGGCATCAGCAGATTGTATAAAAACAATCATACAAATTAGCCACCAATTTGTTAAAACATAAAACTGTCACATGTTGTTATTTCATGCTGCTGTTTAGATTTGCTTGGCTTTGACTGTCTTCTTGACTCTTGCAGTATTGTTATTTGGATTTAATTAAACTAAGCACATTCATCCTACTCAAACACAGCTGAGTGTTTTAAATTAGAAAAAAATGACACTTGGCACAAAATATTCAGTTTCAACTAATCTAATTTGCTTGTCATAAGTATGATTGCTTCATTTTTAATTGGTACTTGGCATTTCTTAAATGAAAATCAAGACTCATC